>CAUYLG010017314.1:0-87447 GCA_963573385.1 Cacajao melanocephalus
CCCAGCAATCCCATTACTGGGTATATATCCAAAGGATTATAAATCATTCTATTATAAAGACACACGCACATGTATGTTCATTGTGGCACTGTTTACAATAGCAAAGACTTGGAACCAACCCAAACGCCCATGAATGATAGACTGGATAAAGAAAATGTGGCACATATACACCATGGAATACTATGCAGCCATAAAAAAGGATGCATTCATGTCCTTTTCAGGGACACGGATGAAACTGGAAACCATAATTCTCAGCAAACTGACGCAAGAACAGAAAGCCAAACATCACATGTTCTCACTCATAAGTGGGGTGTTGAATAATGAGAACACATGGACACAGGAAGGAGAACATCACACACTGAGGTCTGTTGGGGGGTGGGGGCCTAGAGGAGGGATAGCAGGGCGTGGAGAGATTGGGGAGGGATAACATTAGGGGAATTATCTAATGTAGGTGACAGGGGTATAGAGGCAGCAAACCACCATGGCATGTGTATGCCTATGTAACAATCCTGCAAGATCTGCACATGTGCCCCAGAACTTAAAGTAAAATTCAAAAAAAAAAAAATACAATGGGAGTTAACTGCAGGGATACTCAACATACTCTTGATGAGTGAGGAATACTTCACAAAAGAAATGAAATTTAAAATGAAACCAAAAAAATGAATAGAATCTGGCAGGAAAGGTAGAGAAGAAAGTATTTCAGACTGAAGGAACAACCTTTATAAAGAATGATAGTTGAGAAAGTGGTAATCACAAAAACCAATATTTAAAACTGTATTATGAATAAAAAATAAAATGATGACCATTTATTGAACTGCTACTACATAGTACTAGTCTTCTGACATACACTGCTTCTAATAGTTAACAGCTTCTCAATTACCATTATCTCCAACTTACGGAAGAATAAATTTAAAGTTCAAAAAAGTTACTTGCCTTCTCAGGAAAAAAATTGTAAAAGACTTGAGATAATCACAAAAGACTACCAGGTATATTGTCTAGGGCACCTTTCCTCATCTGAGATAGTTTTAGATTCCATATATTATAGATAATTGATAGCAATGCAAATAGTTCTTTTCTATAAATATACAAATTGAATTTTGTCCAGTGGAGGTGTAACTGATTTCTTTCCCCTATGTGGAAGAAGCTAGTTTTGAATCTATTAATGTTATTCAGGTCTAGATTTTTGGTAGCCTACATTTGTGTCTGCTCTGGATCCTTTCAGCTACTTGTAATATCTTACTTGTTCTCTCATTAATTAGGTAAGTAATATCTTTGGCATGTGTTCATGTATGTTTGTATGAGGCATGGTTTTGCTGTTTAAAAAAAAAATCATCCTTCAATAGCTCCAAAGCATAATGAGTCAGAATTTGAAGGTTTCTGTTCATTTCATATGGGACAAAAGACAAGGCTCTTCCATTACACTACAGTTCAGTACTTTTTCCCTTTTATTCCTGAACGTTAATGCTAACATAATTTTTGTAATACCTCTTGCAAAGGGTCCTCCAAATTTTTTACAGACCATATAAACGAAACTTACTAAAAAGTCCAGCATGAGGCTACTCCTACCCTCTAACTTCTTTATATATCCCTAATTCCTCAGCCTCCTGTGGAATGAAAAAGGAAATTTAAAGTATCTTCTCTCATTCCAAAGCTTTTCACAGTCAAGCAATCACCAAAAGAAAGAATGAACCTACAATTCATGCCATTTAAAATGCTATCAGGCATAATTCAAGTCAAATCCCATTGGGCACACTGTATGATAATTTAAATGTATTGATACAATGAATAAAAAAAAGGTGGTGACCTGGGAGAACTGAGGAAATCCTTGCCTCTTGCTTTTGCTGAATATTCTTTTTGTTATATTATGTCCCCTTTCTTGACCTCATCTTTTCTAAAAAATTAGATTGTTTTGGTAAAATCAAAACTAATACCAAATACTCAAACCTACAGAATAGATATTGGGTGGTAAATTTCACTGTAATATAAAATGGCCAGCAACACAAACAGCCACTATGTTATGACATTCATTTGATTTATAGGGAAACTGTAAAAACTTTTATTTAAAAAGAAAAAAAATCCAGTGCATACATGTGAATAAGATGTATTTGTTTACCTGCTTAACAAAACTGACAGTATGAAGCTTTTTTTTGCGTGCTATAATGACATGTGTTAAAGGTATACTTTCGATATACTACTTTCGAGCCAAACATTTACCCTTCGCCACTGGTGAAAGGCAACAAGATCTCTTTACAAAGTCTTCGTCTTTTTCAATAAATTTTGCATGAAAACATGTTATCCTGGCACAAAGTTGCCTGCTGTCACATTGGAAGTGTGATAAATGTTTAATGAAAACAACACCACACAGCTTGGTGTCAGACAACAGCTATCACACAGCTCTGCTTTGATCCAAACAGACACTTAAAAGGAGTTCTAAGCATGCTCTGCACCACAGAACTCTATAACCTATATGCAAATAGGGGTAAATTAGCATAAATTACTTCCTGCTGTATAAAGAAATAAGAGGTTAGTAAAAATATGACAGGCTCTATAAGTATGTAACTGCTGTCAAAACTCAGAGTCCAGCTTTCCCAAATCACTCCCAACATCTTCTACCAATCACTAGGTAGTGGGAATAACAAACAAAACCCCTTATCGACTGGAATTTGTTAAATGAAACTCTAAAACTGAAGACACTGGAATATTGCCAAGGTTAAAGCCATAACTAATATTTCTCTATAAGGTATGCTGACTACATGGTACTAGTTTTCTTATTCATACTGCTTATGATACTTACAGCTTTTTAAGCACCACCAGCCCCATTTTACAGAAGAATAAATTATATATCCAGAGGCAAATTCTTACCACACTCAAAAAGTATAAAGCTTCTGAAAATTATACAAAGAAAAATGGAAGAATATATAAACACAAATATTTCAGTAAAATGTCTCAAAAGTCTTGATGGGTACATTTCTGAGAATAGTATCCATCTACTGAAAATCTAATGAGGAAATAATAAAGGTGAAAACCTTTCATGGTAGCAAGTTATAAAGAAAGGCACACTTAGAAATACAAAATTCATTTCCTAATGAATTCTAAAGTTATTCAAATTAAGAAGAAAGCATTTTAGTAGGTGTCTTGGTCCATTCTGTGCTGCTGTAACAATGCAACGATCTGGGTAATAAGTTTATAATGAATAAAAATTTATTGCCTCATAGTTCTGTATGCTGGGAAGTCCAAGATTGAGGGGCCAGCAGCTGATGATGAACTTCTTGCTGCATCATCTCAAAGAAGAGGGGCAAAGAGAGTGCAGGAGGGGCAAGTCTGTCCTTTTATAAGAAACCTACTCCCATGATAGCATACTCACTCCCTTGATAACTGCATTAATCCATTCATGAAGGAAGACCCATCTCCCATAAAGGTCCCACCTCCCAACAGTGCCACATTTGGGATAAAGTTTCCAACACACAAACTTTGGAAGACAAATTCAAACCACAGCAGTAGGCAACAACTGCCTTAAACCAAATTTTCCTAGCTGGTGATTTAAATCAATTCCATCCAAATTCCCCTTTTAAGGATGGCACTATTATTTAAGAATGATTAGTAGAACATCACTAGTGGCTACTTACATATTCGTTCACAACTAATTTTTCAAAGACATCTTTAAAGATGTTTTATAGCAGTCAACTATATGTTAGGGAGTTTGGATCAAGTTGTTGGTAAGGAAGGCCCAATAATATGTTAATCCACAGAAGACTTAGATAGGATGTATAACATTCACCATCATCAAATCAAATTGCCATTATGAGATGCCATGACAAGTTTCATATTTCTGATTCTTGACTCTCAATAATAGTTTAACAAAATAATGTTGCATCCAATTTCAACCAAACAACCCTGCTATTAAGAAAACTCTGTTTTCATAATGCAAAGACATTATTCCTTAAAAAAATTATAACGATCTAGGGCCTGGCACGGTGGCTCACTCCTGTAATCCTCGTACTTTGGAAGGCTGAAGCCAGAGGATTGTTTGAGGCCAGGAGTTTGAGACCAGCCCAGGCAACACAGTGAGACTCTGCCTCAACAAAAAATAAAGAATAAAAAAATCAGCCAAGCTTGGTGGTGAACACTTGTAGTACTAGCTACTTAAGAGGCTGAGATGAGGGGTGAGGGAAGGTTGCAGTGAGCTATGATCACATCCCTGCACTCCAGCCTGAGCAACAGAGTGAGACCCTGTCTCTAAAAAAAATATAAAAATTAAAAAAAAAAAGAAATACAGCTGCTCTGCCTATGGAGCAGCCATTCTTTATTCCTTTACTTTTTTAATAAATTTGCTTTCACTTTAAAAAATAAGCGAAATTGTCTAAGGATAAGACAAACTTAGTTTTTAAAATTTGCGGGGGAAACAAAGAAAAACAAGAAAAATCTGTATCAGTGTTTAAAAGAAAAAATATTCTTAGAAACTAAATTATAAATATAAAAGATTAAAAGTTAAAGTTATTAAAGATTCTTGATAAAATTTCAGACAGGACTCAGTGTCTTTCTTAGATTAATCATTCACACATAAGGAAAGGTATGTTTTAGCCCCCACAAACTCCAGAGACCTTTCCAGTTTATATTAGGTCTTCCTAAATCAGTAGATACATAAAATAAATGGGCCAATTTATGACATTATAAGACAAATTCTACCATTTCAATGTTCCAGGAATTTCCAGAACTATAATTAGCTGTTACTTAAAAAGGATTTTTCAGAATTATCTGATTTTGTATGTTTTTCTCAAAAGTATAAAAAAGCTCTCCATTATTATTAAGCTCATTAACTCCTGCTTGAGCATTCCTTTCTTTCCTGTTTTGTTTCTCCCAATTTATAAACATCCTTTACTTTGCTTTACCATTATTGAACTTACTGTCCTTGCTTTGTGCTTTATAAATGTATGCATTGCGTTCTATCTACAAACCTACCTACCTACCTACCTAAATACTGTTACTTTTGCACATAGGTTATTTTCTTAAGTGAAGAAGCACTTAGGTTACTTAGCACAAGCTAAAATACTTGTCACTCATTGCACAATCACAATGAACTAATACCTAAGTCCTAATTTAAATGTTTGTAAATCTTTTTTCCTCTCTCTCCAAAAATTTTTTAAAGCCACCTGGAAAAAAAGAGCTAATGAAACCATCACTAAAATAAACTTAATTAAGGCCTAGAAATTGTCTGTGAATATAATTAAATATAATTCTAAATAGATGAAATGTTGAGGTGGAAAACTAAGAAAGAAAGACGGAGAAAAGAAGGAATCAATCTTTTACTAATGAGATTTCTGGGCTGATCAGAGAAAAACAGTATACAGAAAAATCTTTCAGTTCTCTGTCACTATTTTCTAGAAATGTTTAAACAACAGCATATCACTTGATCTCAAACTCTCTTGCTCATCATTTATAATTATGAATTACTAAAGAAATGACGATAGTGTGTTATTAAGAGGCAAGTGACAGTCCATTTGAATTAGAAGCCTAACTGCCATTTATTAGCACTATGACCATAAGCCTAAGCACCTTTCATCTATATTAACAGGATAATAAAAGCACCTATTTTTATCAGGTTATTAAATGAGATAATACATGCCAAATGAAAGCCAACAGCCTTAGACTGGCCTGTGAGAAGTATAAAAACAGCCTCACACTGTTTCTCTCCAAACTGCTCATTATTAGCAGTAAGTGCATTCATAGTTTAAGCCAGAAATGAAATGACAATTCCTGAGCCAAATCCAGCCGGATGCCCATTTTTGTAAACCGTTTTACTGAAATACAGCCTGTTGGTTTACTATTACAGATAGTTGCAAAGTTCAGTAGTTGCGACAGAGACCAAATGACCCAGAAAGGCTAAATTATTTGCTATTTAGCCCAAGCTTGTCCAACCTGCAGCTCATGGGCCACATGCAGCCCAGGACAGCCTTGAATGTGGCCCAACACAAATTTGTAAACTTTCTTAAAACATGAGATTTTTGTGATTTTTTTTTTTAGCGCATCAGCTATCATTAGAGTATTTCATATGTGGCCCCAACAATTCTTCTTCTTCCAATGTGGCCCAGGGAAGCCAAAAGATTGGATACCCCTGATCTAGCCCTTTACAAAAGTTTGCTGACCCTTAGTTTAATTTAAGCTACTGTTAGTTAGGTTTTGTTACTCACAGCCAAAGCATCCTAACTGGTATAATGTTTCCACAGCTCTTTTTACTTTTCCTACTGGAAAAATTCATCTGACTTTACTATAATCACTTGAATGTCTTCCCTTTTACATGTTTATATTCCCACCTGTGTGGAAAGCTCCAAGTAGTCCTGGTATTAACATTTATATCCCTATTACCTAACACAGTACCTGACAAGTAGAGGGCATTTAAATATTGTTGACTGAACAAGTAAACAGATGAATGAATGCGCATATTTGATAAATAATCAATAAATATTTATTAACAATTAGCATGTACATTAGGTGCTCTGAGGGATACAAAAGATTATAAGTCCAGAATGGCTTGAAAACCAGGGTTAGGAAATATAAGAATCTGTGTGCACCTCAGTACTAAGCAGGGGAAAGGGCACCCTAACACAACATTGCCCTCTACTATGGCCCACTAAAACCATAATGCAGACTACCCACAGCTTTTTGGCATCAGTCTCCAGTGCCCTTTGACTGACACCTCTTATTTTGACTTTGTTCATTGCTTCTGTTGAGATTAATGTTAAGAAATAATGACAAATACAACATTATTGTCTTGTAAACTTGTCATCTAGGAATTGGTCCACTTGAACACAATCAACTATAAGTGATGGATGAGTCTAACCTGTAAAGCTGGCTTAGACATTCAAAACTAATGTTACCATATGAGAACTTTTAACACAATCTAACTTCTCTGTTTTATTCACTCTCTAATATTTCTTACCTTTAAAATCCCCCAAATAATGTTTTACATAATAAAAATTTATGCAATTACATAAATATTATTCTAAAAGAGTAAAATTTGGTGAGGTGGAAGGCAAAAATTTAATGACCAGTAAAGATCATAGCTTACTTCCATAGCCATGTAATTTTTAAAAACAAAAAGAAGAAAACATTTTAAAAGGACCAAGAAGCTAGGCAGTTCCCCGATTTACCAGTTTTATTCATTAAACATACTTTCCAGACTCAGAACCCTACTGTATTTAAATCCTCCCTTCAAATTTATCATCTGGCTGACTTTCTTCCTTTACCAAGAGATTTCCTCCATACCCTTTCTGCCTTCATTCCATTTTACCAGTGCTGGCTAACTCAGCCTCCCCACCCTTCTAGACAGGTATCTAACTTCTAACTCCTCTCTTGTAACATTTCACAATCCTTAAAACTAGAAAAGGACAGAACTCAAAATTTTACAGGAACATAACTGATCAATGAACATTAATGGTTGTGGGATGATCAGGAGAACAAAAGTCACATAATAATAATGTTATCCTCTTTCAAACTCCACCACAAAGTTAACATTTAAATAATAGGTAAAAGCCAACAATCTAGGCAGGTTTACATAACATCACTATAACTTTGAAAATAGAAAATAAAAATACAGACAACTGTGAAAAAGAAAGGAATGGGGAAAGAATTCTGTGCCTTTTAATAAACTGAAGTCTTTATAGAATTAAGATCTCAAGATACTACATCCACAATCCTAGTAAATTCTTCAATTCAACATGGAAAACTGATACATTAAAGATAAACACATTTATATTAAAGTATTAAAATAAATACATTCACACAAAACATTGAAAGACTGACAAAAGAGAATAAATTCCAAGATGTTCTCCTTCCTAGAATAAAAGACCCCAATTACAACTGTGAATAAAACAAGATGCTGTAAATTTACTGTTAAAAAAGATTGTTTCATTTTAACATCTTCAAATTTGACAAACACTAATGAGTGGATTTCAAGTTCTGACTCTAAGTGGACAGAAGTAGAATCTCATTGTTTTAATAATATCAACTCCAGGAAAAATAAAATCTGAATCTCATAAGCAGATACACTCACTCTTACACACACATACACCCTAATATTGCCCAAGCTCCCATTCTATATTAAAAAGGCTTAAACAACAGTAAATCACATGGTATCCTCCCTCTGTTTCAACTTTACACTTTTACCCTAACAGCTTTACAATAAGGTAATAGACATTTTTAATCACTAAGTAGTCTTCAAATTTTAAGTTCATATTCATAACAAAGGAAACAAAATATATAACTTTCCTACAGAATTACACACATTTTCCTCTACTTACATACTAAACTTTGATAATGCTATTTATATTTATTCCAAGATTTGTTATATTATCATTAACTAAAAATAAAAATGAAAATGAAAATGTACCACAGTAAAAATCTGAGATAAATATTTTTATTTATCCTTTCTTCTTTCTCTACCATATTCTCTCTTTTTATTCCATTTTCTTCTACTCTTATAGCAATTGAGCTACAAGAAAAACTCAGAGAACAAAAATTTAATTTGAACAGCACCATGGAATCACCAAGTCCTCTCCACATAAGATTTGCTTCAACTTACCCACGTTTGAGGTTATGTAATTCCTTGTCCTTCCCTTTATCCTTCTCCTTTTCTCTTTTCTCTTTATCTCTGCCTTTACGTCGTTCTCTATCCCGAGACCGACTACGCGTTCTTCTGTGACTGGACCTTTCACTGCTACGACTATGAGAACGTGGACGAGGTCTTGACCTGGACCTACAGTAAACAGATTTTGTTAAATAAATTTAGTGTATAATTTGTATGTGAAATGTAAATACTCTTTTAAATTACCTGAAAAATATTACTTAGTTATGAACTCAGAAATTAAATAACTGTGTGAAGCAAGCCCCTGAGTATGATTCTTTATGAGTAAATGCTCTCATTTAAAATAATATGAGGGAAATATATATTGCTAACTTTACATGAAACTATGATGCTTAAAAGTGTTAGCCTTAAAAGTTCAAATCAAGTCTTAATTATTCACATCCTCAAATAATGTATCTAATCTAAGTTACAAGGATAGGATGTTCCTTACCTTTACAATCTTTGCTTCCATATCTATTTCTTATTTTGAATTGTTCCAATATAAATACTGATCCACTCTAATCCAGTTATTCTTTGTATTAAATGCATTACAGTCAGGTTCTGGTTACATTATCGACCAAAAAAAAAAAAAAAAAAAACCTCTACCAGACTGACAATCCTACAGATAATTTTTAAAAATAACTAAGGTTGACTCCTGAACAACATGGGTCAACAACTGCATGGATCCACTTATAAGTGGATTTTCTTCCATCTATGTCACCACTGAGACAGCAAGGCAAACCCCTCCTCTGCCTCTTTCTCCTGAGCCTACTCAACATGAAGATGATGAGGATGACAACCTTTATGATGATCCACTTCCACTTAGTGAACATTAAATATATTTTATCTTCTTGCTGGGCGTGGTGGCTCACACCTGTAATCCCAGCACTCTGGGAGGCCAAGACGGGCATATCACTTGAGGTCAGGAGTTCAAGACCAGCCTGGCCAACATGGTGAAACCCTGTCTCTACTAAAAATACAAAAATCAGCTGAGTGTGGTGGCACATGCCTGTAATCCCAGCTACTCGGGAAGCTGAAGCAGGAGAATCACCTGATCCTGGGAACCGGAGGTTGCAGGGAGCTGAGATTGTATCACTGCACTCCAGCCTGGGCAACAGAGAAAGGCTCTGTCTCAAAAGAAACAAAAACCAAACAAACAAACACAAAAACAGAATTGTTGCAATTTTAATCCTAATCAAGTGATTTCCCTGCTAAACAAATAAAAAAATAAACAAAACTAAGTTTTTCAGAGGAAAACAACAGAGTATTCATAATATGATATTTACCTTGTCTAGGATAAAAATCCAAAATTCCTAGATATATGAAGAAACACAAAAAATGTGTTCTATTCTTAAGAGAAAAGACAGTATATGGAGAGCAACTCTGAGATTAAACTAGATGTTACAATTAGCAGATACAGATTTTAAAGCAGTAAGTGTAACGAGGCTTACAATGAATATAAAGTTAAGCAATCTCAATAGAAATACCAGAAAAAATTCTGTGACTGAAAAACACAATCTCTGAAATTAAAATTATGCTGGATGAGATTAAAAGCAGCCTGTTAATAACAGAAGGAAAAAAATCTGTATACATGCAAATAAATCAATCAAAATTATCCAATATGAAGAACCAAGAGGAAACAAGATTGTTAATAAGAAAAGAAAAACCTTCAGGGATCTGTATGACAAGATTCAAATGCCTAACATGTTTATTTAAACCCAGAAATAGAGAAAACAGGGGATGAGGCGGAAAACATTTTTTCAATGGTGAGCAAAGTTTTCCACATTTAGTAAAAGACAAGATTCTATAAAAGTTGAACAAACTCTAAGTCAGATAAATATGAAGAAGACCATAATTAGAAACACTATAGTAAAATTCATTAAAACTACAGGTGAAGAGAAATCTTGGAAGTATTCACAGGAAAAACAACACATTTCATACAGGGGAACAATGATACAAATTATTGTCACTGACTTCTTATCAAAAACAATGGAAATCACAAGGCAGTGGAATGAAATTCTTAACATGGTGAAAGAACACAAAAGGTCAACCTAGAATTTTATATCCAGCAAAAATATCCCTCAAAAATAAAAATAAAATAAGGACATTTTTGAGACAAAGAAAAAGTAAACAAATATCAACAGAAGACTTGCTTTATAATAAATACTAAAGAAAGTTCTTCAGGTAGAGAAGAAATGATAACAGATGAACAAAACATGAATCTTTAGGAAGGAACAAAGACTACTAGAAAGTAAATGTATGGGTAAGTATCAAAAACTGTTTATTTCCCTTAATTTATTTAAAACACATATAAGTATTTAAAGTAAAAATAATAGTATTTTACTATAGGGTTTACAATAAAGGTAGACATAATACAAATAACCTCTATAGAATAAAACATGGGGCAGGTAAATGAACCTATACAGTTAAAAGTTTCTATATTTCACATTAAATGGTGAAATAATAACTCTAAGTACACTGAAATGTTAAGAGCATACATTGTAATCCTTAGAGCAACTACTAAAAAAGAGAAGAAAATAAGTATAGCTAAAAAAAAATAGATTAAAAGGAATTATTAAAAATACTCATTAATCCAAAAGGAAGTTGGAAAGGAAGCAAAAAGCAAAAAACAGGGGATAGACATAAAATAATAATAAAATGATAGACTTAAATCTAATTATACCAGTAAGTACATTAGATATTAATAAAATATAGTAAAAAGGTAGAGTTTGTCAAATGAATAAAAAGCAATCCTATATGCCATCTAAAACAACTGTATGCTATCTACAAAATACATAGTTTAAATAAGCAGACACAGATAGGTTAACAGTAAATGGCTAAAAATGTATACATCATGTAAACAGCAAGCACAGAAAAGCTAAAGTTAATATATTAATATCACATAAAATAGACTTCAGAAACTAAGAGTATCACCCAAAATAAAAAATGGATCAAAAGGTCAATTCCTAGGTAGAAATCACGCAGAACACGCTCATCTGAACAAAACAGTATTAAATTAGAATTTAACAATAAGACATACAGAAAAACTCAGATATATGGAAACTAAATAATATACTTTTAAATAATCCATGAGTCAAGTAAGAAATCACAAAGGAAATTTAAAAATATTTTGAACTGAATGAAAATGAAAACTACAACATATGAGAATGTGTGGGATGCAGCTAAAGCAATGTTTAGGGAGAAATTTATAGGTTTAAATGTTTATATTAGAAAAGAGGAAATATCTAAAATCAGTTACCTCAGGTTTCACTTTAAGAAGCTACAAAAAGAAGCGCAAAGCACTTTATAAACCCAAAGTAGATGGAAAGAAGGAAACATTAAAAAGAAAAATGAGTGGAAGAGAAAACAGAGAAAACTACCAAAGCCAAAATCTGGTACCCTGAGAATATCAATAAAATTAATGTCTCAGCTATACTGATCAAATGAAAGAAAAAGAGCAAATACAAATAACCAATACAAATTACCAAAAATGTGGGTGATGGAGAGATCACATGAATTTATCCTAGATACTTAGGATATGTATTAGTCCATTTTCATGCTGCTGATAAAGACATACTTGAGACTGGGAAATTTACAAAAGAAAAGAAGTTTATAGGACTAACAGTTCCACATGGGTCTGGGGGGGCCTCACAATCATAGTGGAAGGCAAGGAGCAGCAAGTCACATCTTACATGGATGGCAGCAGGCAAAAAGGGTGCTTGTGCAGAGAAACTCTGGTTTTTAAAACCATCAGATCTCATGAAACCCATTCACTACCATGAGAGCAGTATAGAAAAGACCTGCCTCCATGATTCAGTCATCTCCCATGGGGTCACTCCCACAACATGTGGAAATTAAAGATGGGATTTGGGTGGGGACACACAGCCAAGCATATCAGGATACACATAAGTCTTGAGAAGAATTATATGGCTTTCAGCAGCAATAATATTTGTCCTCGTCCCTCTCTAATAAGCTCACTTAATGAATAAAGAAAAATATTGGATCATGAACCTACAAACTTTTTAAATGTGATTTTGAGAAATTTCTTCCTTTTCTTGCTTCCTCCTTTCTTCTCCTTTTTCTTTATTTCTTTCCTCTCTTTCCTATATTCCTTCGTTCCTTTATTTATTAGAGACAGGGTCTAACTCTTTCACCCAGGCTGGAGTGCATTTGGGTGATCATATCTCACTGCAATCTCAAACTCCTTGACTCAAGCAATCCTCCCACATCAGCCTCCAAAGTAGCTCAGACTACAGATGCGTGCCACCATGCTCAACGTGTGTGTGTGTGTTTGTGTGTATGTGTGTGTGTGTGTGTGTGTGTGTAAGTGGGGTCTCACTATTTTACACTATTTTACCCAGCCTGATCTTAAACTCCTAGCTTCAAGTGATCCTCCTGTGTCAGCCTCCCAAAATTCTGGGATTACAGGCATGAGTTACTACATCAACCTAAAGCTACAATATTTATTGCTACTAATGTTAACCTAGGTTTAATTATTTTATTTTCCTAATTTACAAATATGAAATCTCTGCCATTTGATCTATAAGTTTCTTTCACCATTCCTTAATTTTGACACGAGTATCTTTCTATATCAAAATTTTATCATCACAACTTACTATCCCCACAGATGTTACCTGATTCCTTTCTGATTTTCTGCTATATACAAATACGTGGAAATTTTAAAGATTACTAAAATCTTTGAGCCATAATCAAATCTTAAAGTTTTCTGATTTAAAAAAAGTAATAACAATATAAATGGAAGGGAGCCTTTTTTGTGATAACCTCAGCCACTACAAATACATTATATGCATATAGACATATAGCATATTTTCATTATTTGGTTCTACATTTTGTTTAGGACCAAAATATGATTCTGCCAATTAGCTGTGAATATAGAGTAACAAAAGACAGGTGAGTTAGTTTAAATATTAATAAAATTCTAAGAGCTTCTTTTTAAACTAAATCTCTAATAAAAGCTCATTTCTTACTCATTTGCCTCTTTTTATTAAAAAAAAAAATACTGTTGGACAAAATACACTACCATTTGTGGTTCCAGATGAGGTGGATTTTGGTAAAATCATGTTTTTACTGTACCCTTAAAACTAAATGTATCTGTTACTAATATGCTCAAAGTTACATATGTATTCAGATTTAAAAGATAAAGAAATCCTCAAATAATAGTGCCCTTGAACAAGCTATTTCCTCTCTAAGCATCTGTTTCCTTATCTGTAAAATGACAGTAATATTTACCTTATCATCAGGATGAAATAATACTACCTGACTGAGTTGTGAAATAACACAAGTGATTTGGGAAAAGGAGGCAGGCACTAGGAAAGAAGTAACTGAGGGAGGCACTAATTTGAGTGAATTTCTAAAATCTGAATAAGAAGCATATGAAATATGTTTCCCTTGTACCATAGCTAATGAAAAGCAGCATTCTGATTTTGACAGAATGTGACTTCACTTATAGATCTTACGTGATTTGACTTATATATTTTCAAGACATGAATTGCTTGTATGAAGATGTAGGGTGAATAATGAGCACAATTCTTTTGGAAAATGCCAGGCATATGTTTTCTATAGCAGAGTCTTTGTGTTAGGGAAAACTGTGAGATGGGTTTGGAGATAACTGAGTTTGCTCAGTTGAAATCTCAAGGCTGGCATAAGAATCACTCAAGGTGCAATGTGCATTGAATTATTACCAAGGTGAATAATAATAATCTGAAGGACTAAAATCCATGTCTTCACAGATAACCCTCAGCAGCCAAATACAGATCTTCAGAGGTCTGCTATTAACAGGAAGATCATATCACTGATCATCCAAGCCTTCAAGCCTTTGGATGACAAAAAGGAAATATTTGGGGACCATATGCAAGTCTTGAAGGAGGTATTATACCATGAAGACAACAGGGTTAAGTTGGCACTGTCCCAGAGGAAGCAGAGTCTGATCACATTTTTATCACCATTATAGAAAAACAGGATACTGCAATTAGCAGTGAGATCTTCTATCAAGTACTACCTACTCAACCCTCCCTAGCACCTTATTTACCAATCTTCTACTTCTCCCAACTTACCAATTAATTAAGAAAACTCAGTTGTCTCCAAACCCACCTCACAGTTTTCCCTAACGCAAAGACTCTACTATAGAAAACATATGCCTGGCATTTTCCAAAAGAATTGTGCTCATTATTCACTCTACATCTTCATACAAGCAATTCATGTCTTGAAAATTCTGGTATATTCTATAAATGTTGCTGGTGTGGTTTAATAAACTATGATAGCAATAGCGGATCTGTAAGTCAAGTCATATGATGTCAAATTCAAAGAAAATAGTAAGTTTTAAAACATCACAGTATGCATAGTATATGCTACTGGACCCTCCCCCCGCCCTCTATGTCTTAATGATCATAGTTTTAATCCTCACACTTTATGCCTCTTAATCACGTTTATGGATTACAAGTGGCAAAAAGTGACTCTGAAGAAAATGCATGTGAAAAGGATAGGAAATGCAAAAACACAGGGAGAAAAAATTATTAAAGGCTATTAAAAACAACCATGAAACCAAGAACAGACTGAAACAAACTAAGCTGTTAACTTCTTAGCTGTCATAAGAATTGACTTTACATAATTTTGAATAAAACTCACATCCTGAACATATGAAGAACTCCATTTACTTTATTAAGTAACTTTACCTACAAATCTGAATGGTCCTCATCAAGAAGAAAGTACAAGTTCAGAGTAAAGAGATTTCCTCTCCAGACCAAACAAACAAAAAGCCAAAGAAACTATATTAAAATTTAAGATGCTATTTGTCCCTCATTTCTTAAATAAATACATTTCTGATAAATCACTCTAGAAGTCTCTAGAGTACCAAAGCCAATATGGAGATCTATTATAAGCAAAGAAACATTTGATAAAAAATGTGGCACTCTAGACCACCCAATATATAAGCAATAAATGGACAGCAAGATGTCCTATTATACCAGATAAATGCTTTCAATATCTACAGAATAAGAAAAGTCCCTGCAACATCTCTATATAAAATGAATTACTGCCTTAAAAAAACGATTTGTCAAGTTTCTTAATTGGCTAATAAGTTCTAAACACATGTAATCAAAACAAATACCTTAATATTTTGTCGTTCAAAAGAAAACTACAATACTTCAAGTAGTCTATTCAGTTAAGTCCTACCTATAAAGACTACATTTACCATAAAATAAAACTGTAATTAAAATTAAATAATCACACATTGAACAAAAGTAACATGGATTCCATGTCAGGATGACATTTTGAACATGGATACTTAATTTCACTCCCTACTGAATTCCAACTAAAACAGTAACAGTAAGAAGAATTTTTTTTAAAGGACCTACACACTAGGAAAGAGCTTCACTTTGGAAAGGGAGGTGTCCACTGGTGGCTTGGTGATACAGAAACACTAGGAAATAAGATGCTGAAGTTCAGGGATCTACACAAACAAGATCATATATGATGTCTATAGTCTCAGCTACCTGAGAGTCTGAGGTGGAAGAATCACTTAACTTCAGGAGTTAGAAGGCTGCAGTAAGGTAAAACTGGAATGAGCCACTGTACTCCAGCCTGCACAACAGAGCGAGACCCTATCTCTAATAAAATTTAAAAAAGAAAGAAACTCCACCTCACTATACTAAACAATACAGTACCATTCAAGAAGCCTTAAAGTCATGCAAAATCTTCAGTCCACCTAGTGTTGTCTATTACTGCTGATCCAAGAAAATTATCAAGAACGACATAAAAAGAGAATCCAACATTCATACAAAGCAACTATAAAAAAGAGAAATAATCAAAAATTTTTTAAAAATGCAAATATATCTCACCAAAAACCATGAAGTAGAGAAGACTATAACATAACACTCCAAAACGAATCAAATATAAAGAAACAAGCAAAAAATTCGAGGACAAAAATGGACAAACAACAGGGAGATATGAAATGACCGTTACCTGATTTTAGGAAAAAACTCAATTTATTTAAAATAAAAATAATAAAAATAAAATTAAAAAGTCATCTCAGAAATGAATACTAAATTACAAGGTACTCATATAATAAGAGACATAGAAGTTAATGATGAAAAGGGCCAAGAGAAAGAAAACAAAAGTAGTAGAAAAATTCCAGAGAAAGCTGTAGAAAGAAGAGGCACACAATCCAACTAACTGAGGTTTCAAAAGAAAACACAAGGTAACAGATTATTACAATCATAATGCAAGAACAATCCTGGAACTAAAGGCATCCACATGTAGAAAGGATCAACCACAGGGAAATAAACTACCCTTAATTAACCCTGAGATATATCCTAATTAAGTTACTGCTCATTAAAGATAAAGGAAAAAGAATACTCTGATAAAGTCACTAACAAAGTAAGACAAGTTGATACCCAACTGCATGATACATAGCAAGACAATGCCTTTAATTTTTCTTGAGAAATTCAAGAGCGAAAAAAGTGTGTTGGCCATGTTACATCCCACTGGCCATGTTACATCCAGTCAAGCTATCCTTCAAGAATCAAAGCTATAGAAAAAAAAAAAGTAATAAAAGTAGTAATTTATGTTAGACTCATGTAAGTCAAGATCATACAACAATTTTTAGGTAAGTCACTCAAGGTATAATTAAAATAATATAAACTAGTAACCTAATAGAGAAGAAAATGAAATAAAATTAGTCCAAAGAAGATAGAGAAGCAGAAAAAACGAGAAAATGGATTAAACAAATAGAAAACAAAGAACAAGATGGTAGAATTAAATCCAAATACAACAGTAATTAGTAAATATAAATGGAGTAAATAATTCAATTGAAAGATTGTCCAACTGAAGGCAACAAACTACAAGTAACTTTCAAAATGAACATCTTTAGTATTAAACCAAAGCAGGGTTCAAAGTAAAAGCAGAGGAAAATAAAAGATCATGCATGCACTAACAAAAAGAAAGATAGTGAAACCATACCAGTATCATATAAAGTAGACTTCAAAATAAAGACTATTATTAGATATAGAGACAGTTCATGATGATAAGCGTAATCCCAAAAGCATGTATTAATCTAACAATCCTAAATTTGTAAATATGTAATAAAAGAGCCTCAAAACATGTAAAGCAGTAGTTGACAAAACTTAAAGGCAGAATCTTGACTGTGGATTTGTAATGTAAATTTAGAAAGTAAAGACACAGAAGATTTGAATGAATTGTTAAATTTAGCTATTAACTATAACTCAAAACTACAGGATACTCATTCTTATCAAGCGTATCTATAACATTTCCTAAAATAAACTATATGGTGGGCCACAAGGTAACCTCTACACATTTCAAAGACAGAAACCATTCAGATTGTTTTCTAACCACAGTGCAATGAAGGAAGAAAACAATAAACAAAAGACAACTAGAAGAATCCCTAAATGTTTGGAAATTAAGTAATATATGTTTATCTCATGGGAAAGAAGAAATCACAAAGAGAATTTTTAAAATATGTGAATTATATGAAAGCTAAAATATAACACATCAAAAATTTGTAAAATATAGCTAAAGCACAGCTCAGAGGAAAATTTATAGAGCTATAAATGCACATACAAGAAAAGAATAAAAGCTAAAAATAAATGATCTAAGTATCCAACTCAAAGAGAAAAAGAACAGAAAAGTAAACTCAAAAGGTAAAAGGAAAGAAATAAAGAGAAAAGAAACAAAAAATAATTAACCAAAAGATCAAGAAAGACCCAAAGTTGATTCTTCGAAAGATTAGTAAGGTAGATAAACTCTTCATGGAAATGGTTTTTTTTAAAGAGAAATCAGAAATAAAATAATCAGTATTAAGAGTTAAATCAACTTTTGCTCATAAGGGTTAAAAGCTATGAAAATAACCTTTCTACCACAAACAACTAGAAAAGCAGACAAAATATATGAAACGACTGATTCAGATACTACACAACAGGCAACATAGGACTATCATCCCAAAAAAAAAGGAAATAAAGGAACCTTAAGTGTGCCTCAGTTTACTGCCTTTAGAAACTTTCCAGACCACAGAGCAGGAAGAGGGAACCTAAACAAAAGCCTGGTGGATTTGCTGAGCTAAGGAGACAAGAGACAGACATTCAGGTAGATCAAGGTGGCTAGGATTTGCAAAGCACTCCATCAAAGAGGAGGAAGCTGGACTGAAAGAGGAATACAGAAATCTGAAGTAAGGTCCCCTTGATCTTCTGATGAGTTCTAATCTATAAATATGGAAGGTGAAATTCCACGGGACCAGGAGAAAATATGCTAGAAAACAGTAAAATTCCTAAATATCACACAGGGGGAGAAATAGAGTTCCCACTAGCCAGAGTGTAGACACCTCATATCAAAGGCATTACATAGAGTCAAGTATTAACACTGGAGCAAAATTAGCCAGAAAAAAATGTATCCTAGACCCATTCTAACAAAGTCTAAAAATAAGCCTTGATATTGGTAAAGTATAGCTCGCTGATGAGGTTATCTCATGACTGCATGAGAGTTCATTATACTATTCTCTACTTCAATGAATGCTTAAATTTTTCCATTCAAAGGTTAAAAAAATTATTTGAACCTTTGTTTATATTTCTGTTATTTGAAACTCACCATAAACGTCACAGTGGCCAGTTTTTCAGTCCGATCCATATAAATTTATTCAGAAATTACCTGAAACCGTATACAAATACACCCACCAGCAACAACGCTATTTCTTTGGGGAAAATATCAACATTCTGAATTTTAACTAAGTCAAATTAAGGAAATAAATATTTTCAGCTTTGATTACTTACTGACCCTCACTGTCTTAGAGAAATCTGTTCAGATCAGCATAGGTGTCAAATGTTCCAAACTGTAAAACCACGGTCAAGTGTCCTCACCAGAGGCAGAGGCTCAAGTCTCCAATTGCTGTAGATCAATTGTTTGGAAAGTGGGGTTATTTGTATATTTCTGATATGTAATTCTAGTTATATTGCTCAATTGAATAATATATCTTATCAAAATGCCAGAGACATTTACTTGGACCTATAACTTATATCAAGTTTTACTAACAAGCTATCAGAATGCAAAGCTGGCAAATAAAAATCAAAACCAATCTCTCCTTTACTGTAATAGTTAATGCTCTAAAATATGTATAATAATATGCTTGTTTAGTATATGTCCTGTTTAGCGATGTGATAGGGCATAACACTTTCCCCTATTATTACCAAGGATCTTCTATGTCCTAAGAAGCATGCAAGCTATATTCATGTACTTTATCTCACTCAATTCTCCAGTTTTAAACAAAAAGCTGTTATCATTCCCTTTTGGTGTTTTGGATATTTTTCTCCTGTTGGGGGACAACTGTTTTGTTTTTACTTTGAGAAAACTGGACTCTTAAAAGTTCAGAGGTCACAGAGCCAATGAGTGATAAAACTGAAATCTAATCCCAGGTTTGTCCACATCCTTTCAACTACGACATACTGCCAATGAGATCTGATTGCAGTATCATTTTCAAATAAAATCCGTAAAACAGAAAATAAAGGTTTACACAGACTCATTTCTAAAATATTATCAAAAGATTTAACCCTATCTTATTACAAGTAAATCCATTTAAGCAAATATTTTGGAATTCTCATCATAACAACCTTACAAATTCCCAATCATCATCTCTGGTCTCTCCATTTTGAAGAAAAGATATTAAAGGTAGAATTGGAAAGAAGGGGAAAAAAAGCAAAAGAGAAACACAGAAAGTTAGTGCCTCCCCACTAAAAAAGCATATAACCCACCCACTATGCCAAAGGTTAAGTCATTTAGTCAAGTTCAAAGATCTTCAAAGACTTCTTAGATCCAGATAAGCCCATATGTTACCAAAATTCTGTGAAAAAGCTATTACTTTCCAATCTGCTTTTCATGTTTAAGATACAGAACACACAGATGCTTGGCATCACTCATCAGTCTTCCTAAATTTTCACACCAGATAATCAAGGTCTACCCATAACTTTCCTATCTAAAAATCCTAGAAATGTCTTTATTCCATCAGTGCCTGGTTCCCTTGTTAAATCTGAAAGTAACCATAAAAGACCATTCCGTTACTGTACAATAAGTGTTAATTTGCTAATTTCTTCACAGGTAATCAATTAAAATGTAAAATATTGGATAAAACTAGTTGCACTAAATTTAACAGCTGCTTCATAAGCATAATTAGTTTCACAAGGGCCATATGTATTCTGAACAGAGACAGAGTTGAAACAAATAGATTTTAAACAAGTTTGAGAAAATCTGCATTTAATTAGCAGGTGGGCACTACAACTGCATAACATTTTTATACATTTATATTTATGAAGTGACAGAAGATCTAAAGGCTTTTTAAAACGGCGTTTATTGTTTGAATGGGAACTGTTTTGCTGCATGCTAAAGTGATTTAAGTCCTTATAGCTCTGCTTTGAAAAAAATCATAAATGGTGAAAGAAAACATGTGGAAAACTGTAAAACTAGAAAGAATTCGCGACAAAAAACAGACACACATACCATAACTAAAAGGAACTACACTTAATTAAATGTACACTACATCTGGAATATCAGCCTAATAAAATGTGAAACTATTAATTTTCATTGTTCTAAAGGAAATGAGGTCAGTGTCATTTAATAATTCCTCCAATTACATTGGGCTAACTCATTGGACTATATGTTCTGGACACCATCTAATCTTAAAATGCTATATACTTTACAATATCCTTAACTTTTAAATAAAGGCATTTAAATTACAGAGGGGTAAAAGAATGAAATCAGCAAATGAAAGTATTTAGCAGCTGGTAGCTACTAGTATTATATTTTAAACTTCATAGCTTTGGATGAGGTTTTTCATGGATACTCATAAGTCTGAGTTCACATTTGTTAGTTCTTATTAACACTTAAATCATTACTTTAAATATAGGAGGAGAATGCAGAATTTTTAAAAGCAAAATGATGTTTACAGGACCAATAATTTCATTAGTTGTCTACATTTATTATTAGTAGTTTTTAAATGTATAAAAAACAAAATGGCTTTTTGAGGGCAAAATGCTTTCAGGACTCTAATTAAAAGAGCAATAATATTTTTCGTAAAAGAAAATGACAATTTTCCAAAATAAAATTGAATAACGAAGCAAATTCCTGCACTGCCTGTCTCTGCAGTGGAGAGTTAGAGGGAAGTCTTTATCAAGTAAGTAAATCAATACTTTAAAAGTTAACTGTTTTCTCACCTAGTCAAATAAACAGTGTGAAGTATCCCACTTAGGTATCAAAGACACTGCACTTCAAAATTCCTTTAAATAATGAAGTCCATATGCACAAATTTAAATTATTAAACATTAATTTTGATTCTGGTAGTTTAGTTTTGGAATTTAAAAAGTATCAACATGCATTCTAATGTGCAAAATCTAAATCTGTACATCAACATTTTTAAGTGTTTATGGAATCCATGTATCAAACAAAATTCAAAACAAATGACTGTAAAATCAAACTGAAAGTTATGTGCTTTGTAATCAACATGATTACTTCATGTTAAAAAATAAAACAAAAAATACAGACCATTCTCCTTCAAAATAATTTAAAGTTTTTTTATATTAAAATTTTCCTTTAAAGATTATTCATAAGAAATAGAAACTTATAGGGACAAAATACTAATATCTCAATTATAGCAAATGTTATTATTCTAAAGCTGGAAGAAATACGTAAGACACTTAACAGTTTTATTTACTAAGAAGTATCCTTAAAAATTATAAAGCTACAAGTAACTTGCTACATGATTTAATACAACTATGTAAAACATAACTTAAATGGACAGACTGAATAGTTCACCAATTAGATTGCTATCTGCTTGCCTTTAAATAAGATTTCCAACTCCCTTGTTTTATACTTTTCTTCCAAATCTGTGAACAAGTTCTAAATCGTTTATGTCATTATTTTAATTGCCAAAAAAGGCTTTACTGGTAATGAAAGAATCTGAAAAAGCAACATGCCCCAGGCATGAAACATCTCAATGGTCACCATATTTTATAAATGAGAAACAGAACTCAGGTACACTCTGCATTATTGTGTATTGTATTGCATTGTGTTATATTACATGCTCAAGCAGAAGCGGAAAGAATACTTGAAATCGAAGCATACATTACACTATTTCTTGATTTGGTGTGAGTGCTTTAAGAATAATTTTAGGTCTTTTTTTTTTTTCATAAACCATACAACAGGAAGCAGAAGAGATTTTAAAAGAGACCGGGTCTATGTCTGTAAGATTTTGTTCCATGATGCAAGAAGAAACAAAGGCAACCTAGCAATGAATAAGAACATCTTAGTTAACTGAAAAATCAAAAATGATACTTTTTCTTAGTTTTCTCCATGGATCTTTATCCTGCATGTTTCCAATGTGATTTAATAAACATATTCCTACATTCAAGTTCAAGATTCAGCATTAACAATTGATTTTATACTATTGGAAACAACATGGAGAAGACAGTAAACTTAAAAGTGAAACCCCACCCCAATAGCACCTAGCATGTGTGGATTTTCATCAACAATAAAACCAAAAAGGAATCTTTTTTTTATCTTTTTAGAGATATACATCACTTTGTCACCAATCTGGAGTGCAGTGCCATGACCACTGCAGCTTCACAATACAGGGCTCAAGCAATCCTCTCCCATCGGTCTCCCAACTTTCTAGGGCTACAGGTGTGTGCCACTATGCCCAAATAATTTTTTATTTTTTTTATTTTTGAAGAAATGGGGCCTCACTATGCTGCCTATGTTGGTCTTGAACTCCTGGTCTCAAGCAATTCTCCTTCCTCAGCCTCCCAATGTGCTGAGATTACAGGCATGAGCCACCAAACCCAACTGAAAAGGAATCTTTAGGCTCATATATTCAAACTTACAAATTACTGTTTCACTTTTTACTTTATAACTCCGTTTTTTCAGAGGTCCTTTCTAAAAAAAATTGTTTCAATATATAATCTTGTCTATTTCCAGCTGTTACCTTACTTTTTAAACAAAAAACAACAAAAACATAACTTCTTAACGAAATCAATTTTACAATGAATAATCTATACATTCACTAGATCAACCTACACAAACAATACAAAGGCACTCCTTTTTTTAAACAATCACTCATTTCCATTTTTACTACTGAGTAAAGGAAGAAGAGGTTATTTAAAAAAAAAAAACTATTAAGTGTCATTTTACTTGAACTTAGCACTGAAAAAAAATAATTAAATAACATTAAAACTCAATCTGTTATCTTGAAAATAATTTTAAAAAACCAGTTTATTTTCTTGAAAAATATTTTAAAATCCTCAAACTATCACCAGGAGCTTTCCTTAGAGATAATTTAAATAGAAAGTAAGTTTATTTTATTACCTTTATCTGGACCAATAACATTAACAACTTATTTACCTTTATCTGCATTAGTAACAGAATACAGTAGAAGAAAGAATTAGAAAGGAGAAGGGAACAATTGGAAGAAGTGAGGGCTGGCAAATTCATACAGAAGGAGAATATAGAATAAAATTTAAAATTAGACATTGGAAAAAGATAAAATAAAATTAGACCTTGGAAACTATCAAATCAGAATAGTTTGGGGCCAGATAGTACTGTATAGCATTACTATACAGCTCAGTACCATATCATAATTAATATTCATAAAGGTCCCAAGTAATTAGCAAAAAGAGAAGACAACTAGAATGAAACTTTCTTAAAAAAAAAAAAAAAAAACTACTACACATGAGAAATAAAAGCTGGAATCTATCCTTGGGAGAATAATAGTATTTAAAATGTATCAGAACAAAGGATTCTAATTATTTTATTAGAACCATTCTTTCCTTCTTTTCTTAAACACAATGCACTCAATCTGGAGAAAAAAAAAAAAAAGACTTAAAATATAAAAGGTTTCAACACAAACTCTCAAAGTATTTTCCAGTAACACTTAGCCTATAGTATTAACTCTGAGAGTTTAAGGCCTAAGCAAGTCAAGGAGCCCAGAACACCAAGAACTAAAAAAATTCCTAAGACATAACGATATCTTGAAATCCTTGAAAGTTCTACCATGCCAGTGAGTTACAAAGGGATTCAAAGCAAAATTTATAATCTCAGGCCCACTCACATGCCAATGTGAACTCCAGTTAGGGAGTTTCTCTACCACCCCACCTAAGAAAAGGTATTTGTAAAATCAGGTTACGTTCATTAACTGTCACTTACATATTTCACATTATGAACTTAACAAATAATTTGTAATTAACTTGAAAAATTTAGAAGACAGAAACACATCAGACATCTTCCTGTCTTCTGGCCTCTGTACGGGCTCTTCCGATCATCTTAACACACTTCTCCAGACATCTAAGATTCCCTTACCTCCTTCTTACCTTTCTCTAAATGTCTTCTTTTCATTAAGTGCAGTTCTATCCTGTTAAACTCTGAAATCTGCCCTCTCTCCCAACCTCCAGAACTCCCAATGCTCCATAACTTGTTCTATATTTCTTTTTTCCATTGTACTAGACCCAACATACTACATTATTTATTTATTATATAGATTGTTCATTGACTATCCTTATTGTTAGAATGTAAGCTCTACAAGGGCAGTTTATTTTACTAATAGTATTCCAGGTGCCTAGAATTGTGCCTTCACAAAAAAGGCACTCAAATATTTGTTAAGAATGAACAAAAAAATAAATTCATGTACTACTTTCTCAATTTGTGTCTGTCTTCTAAAATCTGCACATTTAATATTTTTCTTAACAAACTCACTTAAATATTTACCTGATTTATTTTACATGTACCTAAATTATCCTAATAAATATTAGAAACTAATGTCATATTCTCCTCTTCCCATTAAAATAGAATACATACAACAGATAAGTTAAAATAACACTATAACATATTTTTGTTCAAATTTACATTACTTTGTATTTCTCACACTATGATAACATCTAAGAAAACTCATAAATGAAATTTGTATAAAATGAACTCTTTTAACACTAATTTTACAACAAAAAGCATATATATAGTCCCAATTTTATGCAAAGGGAATGAGAAAGTAATGTAGTCCACAAAGGATCATAATTTGAGGGATTTTCTTAACTCTGGGACAAATGCCATCACACCCTCCCAAATACAGACACTTCCCCAGGTGATAGCTATTTCTCTCATGTATCCAGAACTCTACCTCTAAGCCAAGTTTGTATTATAAACATCCAGAAAGGATCCTTAGCATGCCACATCTGCCAAATTCATTTTGTTCTCTTGTCTTCAGAGCCCTAATTAACATCTAGTGCTAGTACAGTTCAAGAAAAGGATTTCATAAATTTTCAGGACCAGACATCATTTTGCTGATCATCTGGTTAAATGATTCTCATCCCTAACCATGTATCAATCACCTGGGGAGCTTTTAAAAATGTACGTAATTCTTCAAATTATGACCCCCTTTGGATCCTTTGGGCACTTTGGAAGGCTGAGGCAGGTCTCACTTGACTCCAGGAGTTGAGAGACCAGCCTGGACAAGATGGTGAAATCCCATCTCTTCAAATAATGCAAAAATTAGCTGGGCATGGTCTAGAGGCCCACCTGTAGTTCTAGCTACTCAGGAAAGTGAGGTTGGAGGACCACCTGAGCCTGAGAAGGTAGAGGCTACAGTGAGCCATGATCATGTCTCTGCGCTACAGTCTGGGTGACAGAATAAGACCATGCCTTAAAGAAACAAAAAATTACATACACGCACACACACACACACACACACACACACACACACACACACGTAAAAAAAAAAAAAAAAAAAAAAAAACTTGACCTAAAACCTCATACCTTTATACAATAATTAAATCAAAATGGATCATATACTTCAAGATAAAATAAAAAACTGTAAAAGTCTAGAAGGAAAATATATGAGAAAAAGCTTTCAAATCTAATATTTGGCAAAGGGTTCTTAGATTTGACACTATAAACATAGATCTGATACCATAAAATGAAGAACTGATAAAACTGGACTTCACCAAATTTAAAACTTTTGCTCTGTATAAGACTCTATGAAGAGGATGAAAAGATAAGCTAAAGACTAGGAGAAAATATTTTTTAAGTAAAAAGCTCTCCAAACTCAATAGTAAAAAAACAAAAAAAGATAGCTACTCAATTAGAAAAAAAGGACAAAACACATTAACAGATATTTCATTAAAGAGGATATACAGATAGCAAATAAGTACATGAAAAGTTGTTAAGCATCATTAACCATTAGAGAAGTGCAAATTAAAATTACAAAGAGATATCATTATTTAAATATTAAATCAGCAAACATTAAAACAGCAATATCAAATACTGGTGGACACAGAGAAACTGGATAGCTTACATAGTGCTAGTGGGAATTTAAAACAATACAGCCACTCTGGAAAATATTTTGGCAGTTTATTACAAAATGAAACATGTAACTACTATGACTCAGCAACAGTACACTTGGGCATTTATTTCAAAGAAATGAAAATATATGTTCACACAAAAACCTATGCATGAATTATCACATTAACTTTTTTCACAACAGCCAAAACTGGAAAAAAAAAAAAAAAAAAAAAACTTTCAATGGATGAGCAGTTAAACTTAGGTGCATCCATACCATGAGATACTACTTAGCAATAAAAAAAAAACAAGTTACTGATATATACAACACAGGTAAATCTCCAGGGAGTTATGGTGAGCGAAAAAAGCCAATCTCAAAGGTTACATACTGTACAATTCCATTTACAAAACATTCTTAAATAACAAAAAAATTATGAAAAAGAACAGATTACTGGTTTCCTAATCTCTTCTTTCAAAGGGGGTCCAAAGGTGAAAGAAAAGTGGGTTTGCCATAACAGGGCGACATGAGGGATTCCAGGGGTAATACTCCATCTTAGCTGTATCAATGTCAACATTCTGCTTGCAATACTGTACTACAGTTTTGTAAAATATTGCCATCAGGGAAACAGCACAAAGAGTGTATAGGATCTCTGTATTATTTCATCTACCTGCATGTGAATCCACAATTATCTCAAAATAAAAAGTGCAATTTTAAAAAAATATACAAATACATTATTCTCAGTACTAGCCAATAAAACTAGACAGGATAAAACAATAAGCTGCAAAAGAAATGAAAATAAAACAATTTTTATTTGCAGATAGTACACTTAGAAAATCCCAGAGGGCAGGAAAAAAAATGGTAACATTGACTCAAATCATAAAAGAATTCAGCAAGTTTAGCAAAATATAAAATTAACATATAAAAATCAATAGCATCTATCTGCACAAATAACCAGTAAGTAAATATAACAAATGACAAAATCCCATCTGCAACAGCAACTTAAAATAAAACATTTAGGAATAAAAAAAAAAAAGTTCAAAACCTAATTTTTTTGAAACACTGTAAAACACTCCTGAAACAAACAGAAGCAAACTGGAACAAATAGAAAGACATTCCTTCTCACTGGTTAGTCTGTCTCAACTTCATCAAGGTGCCAGGTTCCAATTCACAAACTTAATGTAATCCCAATAAAAATTCCAATGAGCATGTCTATGGAGGTAGAAAAGTTCAACTTAGAATTCATGTAGAAAAATAAACATTCAAGACTAGCCAGAAATACAGTGGAAAGCAAAAAATTCTCAAAAGCAAAAATTAATGATTAGAAAATAAAAAAAAGAGAAACAACTTTTGGGCCAATAAACCCAAAAGTTAGTATATTGAAAAGATTTTAAAAATTAATGAATTCCTGATGAGATTAATCAAGAAAGACAGAAGATTAAAATAACTTTAACAAAGGCAGGGAACAGGAGCTCATGCCTGTAATACCAGCACTTTGGGAGGTCGAGGATGGCAGATCACTTGAGGTCAGGGATCGAGACCAGCCTGGCCAACATAGTAAAACCCCGTCTCTACCAAAAAATACAAAAATTAGCTGGGCGTGGTGGCATGCACCTACAGTCCCAGTTACTCGGGAGGCTGAGATAGGATAATCACTTGAACTTGGGAGGTGGAAGTTGCAGTGAGCTGAGATCATAAGATGGTGCCACTATACTCCAGCCTGGGCAACAGAGCAAGACCTTGTCTATAAAAAAATAAATAATAAATAATTTTTAAAAAGCCTCTAACAGGAATGAAAACAGAAGATTCAAATAACTAGAACAGACAACAGTCTATAGATAACAAAAAGGTAAGAAGGTGCTAAAAACAATATTCTGCTTATAAATTTGAAAAATTAAATTGACAAATTCATATCTGACACACATAAAAATAGAAAATTTGGTGTCAATTCTCTCCACACTGATTTATAGAGTCAATGAAATCCCAACAAAATCAGTTTGTTTTTAGAAATAGTCAAGATGATGCTAAAAATTATATTGCAAATGGCCAAAAAGAGCCAACATATTCTTATAAAAAAGAACTGGGTAGAAGAATTTCCCTTATATGAGACTTAATTTAAGCAACAGTAATTAAGTAGGGCAGTGTGGAATTCGTGTAAGGATAAACAGATCAATGAAACAGAACAGAGAATCCATAAGAATCAACTATATAAAGGCACTTGATTTAGGACAATGATAGCCCTAGAGAACAGTGGAAAAATGGAAGGTCTTTTCAATAAGTGGTAATGGGTCAACTGGATGACCATCAAAAAAAAAAAAAAGTCATATTATACATACCATAAATGAAAATAAATGCCAGATTTAAGTATCAAAGATAAAATGAAGGAGTTTCTAAGAGATTTTCTTCAAGATCTTGGAATAGACAGCAATTTATTTTAAAAAATACAAAAAGTACTAACAAAGGAAAGTCTGCTACATTAAAATTAAGAAGCCTTATGCATTAAATGACACCATCATTACAGTAAAAAGACAGAGAATGGAAGATGTTTGAAA
Source organism: Cacajao melanocephalus (assembly GCA_963573385.1). Classification (NCBI taxonomy): domain Eukaryota; kingdom Metazoa; phylum Chordata; class Mammalia; order Primates; family Pitheciidae; genus Cacajao; species Cacajao melanocephalus. The sequence goes on from CAUYLG010017314.1 coordinate 29,501, forward strand.
TAATATCAACAGACAAAGGGCTTATAATCAGAATATACGAAAAAAAAACCTTAAAAAGTGCTAAAAACCATTAAGTAACCAACGTGACTAATATAAAAATAGAGGAGATTAAAACAAGTGCTTCATAAAAGAGATTATCCACATGGCCATCTAAAACATGAAAATGTGTTCAACTTCATTAATCACCAGGGGAATAAAATTAAAACCCAAAGGGATAGTACTACATACCCACCAGAATAGCTAAAGCCAAATTGACACTAGCAAATGTTGGCAGGGATGTGAAGCACACAGAACTCTCATACACCAATGGTAGGGATTTAAATGAGTATAAACAAGTTGTGCACACACATATTCCATAACCCAGCAATTTCATTCCAAAGTATATACACAAAAGAAATAAATGCACATAGGCAAAGACAACATATAGAAAAAAGTTTTTAGTACCATTCTTGCAATACCAAAATGGAAAGAATCTAGCTATCCATTGGTAAAATAGATAAATTGTGCTATGTTTATACTATGGAGTATTGTACAATGATGAACAAGAGCTACATGAAACAATGTAAATATATCTCATGAACAAAGTTGAGCAAAATAAGCCAGACATAAAGGATTACACACTAAATGAGTGCATTTATGTCAAGTTCAAAAATGCCAAAAGTTCTAAATGGATTTAGAAGTCAGTATAATATTATATTTGGAGAACTGGGAGATAATAATGACTGTGAGGGGTAGAAGCAGTGATTCAAGGGTATTCTTAACATTCTATTTCTTGACCTCAGTAGTATCTACAAGAAAATGTTAATTCTATAATACAGTAATCCATTGAGCTAAACATTTATCATTTCTACATTTTTATTCATTATTTAATACTTGAATAAAAAGTTTTAAATAAATAAATAAACTTTGTTTAGCTTACTTTTTGGTTTGGGACTTGTCTCTCTAGAAAACTTTCCTAGGTATTAGACTCTATTTAATTTTGAAAGCTCAACTCATTAAAAATTAAATCATTCATTACCGAGACCAGCTTGGCCACAGGGACCCTCACCCAGGCGGCACTAAAGGAATTAAGAAGCAGACACCCAGATAGAACAGCAAAGTGGGACTATCCGGGGGCCAGCAGCCTTCCGAGCTGAGAGCCTCAGAGGGCTGACATCATTCCGGGCTGAGGGCCTTGAGCAGACTCTGACCCACGTAATTATTCTCTCTGAACAGATGATTATTATTAACAAACAGGTATTCTGTATTTTCTAATAGAACCAAGATAAACTAGGTAGGCAGCTGGTGCTTGCTTAACACTGATCATGGACAAACTAGAAAGTACTCTCCACGAGGGAGCCACGGGGGCAGGGTCACATATCCCTTGCTTAAAGAATTGTTTTAACCAGTGTATGACATACATACAGTGTTTTGCTGCTTTAGAATTCCCCAAGCAGTTTTCCACTTGAGAGGGGACCGGTTAAGTTTTCCTGGCTGCTGTTCTTAGCAAACAATATAATTTTATCATACACTCAGCATTTCTCAGCAATCACACACTCAGCATTTCTCAACAATTAATTAAGCACACCTATCAAATGCCAAGCATTAAGGCAGGTCTTGGAGTGGCTACAATTTCAATAGTGAGACAAAATATATTATCTTGAATCTTTTTTTTTAAATAACTTTGTTGAGATATATTTTACATTCCATAAAATTCACCCATTTTATATGTAAAACTCAATGACTTTTTAGTGAATTTACCAAGGTGTATGACCACAGTAAATCAATTTAGGGGCATTTCGTCACCCAAAGAAAATCTCTCACATTCATATACTATTAATCCCATCCCCCACCCCAACCTTAGGCAATCATTAATCTATTTTCTTTCTTTATAGATTGGTCTTTTCTGAATATTTTATATAAATAGAATGGTACAGTATGTGGTCTCTTGTACCTGGCTTCTTTCACTTCTCATAATTTTTCAAGTCCATTCATGTCATAGCATTCATCTGTGGTTTGTTCCTTTTTAATGTTGAATAATATTCCATGGTACAGATACACCACATTTTGTTCATCAATTGATGAGCATTTGTTTCCACCTTTAGGTTATTATAAATAATGCTGCTGAGAATATTCATGTGAAAATCTTTGTGTGGATAAATGTTTTCATATATTTTTCTAAGAGTGGAATTGCTGGTTCATACAGCAAATTTTTGTTTGACTTTCTCGGTCATTCTTAATGTATATTCCATGACATATACATGCATATATATGTAAAATCTAAGATAAAACTGGGGAAGGCTTTATAGAGAATACAAGACTTGAAGTTAACCTTAAAATATCAGTAAGAGTTAGATTTTGATAACAAAATGTGTTTTTATTAAAAATAAATATATTTCAAATTAGTGTTAAACGCAAAGCATGTACTTACTGACTTAGTTAAAAATATGATTCTATACAGCTAGGAAAAGTCAATAGACACGGAAAAATTGAGTTATGAGCAAATGGTCCACCTGACCCAGCCCCACCAATCAATGATTGTTTTATAAATACATAAATAATCACAGACCCAGTCTATGTTTAAATATATAAATACGCTTTATAATTACATACAAATCCTTTAAAATATTTATATATAATACTTTATATCAATAAAAGTATTATATATAAATCCTTTGTATTTATATATATATATAATAAACAAGGTTAATCTTGTCTTATATTATCTATAAAGCCTATGATTTATAATTTATGTGTGTATATGTAAATAATCATAGATATAAATCAGTGGGCAAAAATTTATTTATTCAAATCAGTAACTATTACAGATAAATTAGATAGATATATATGAACTGTTAAAACTGAAATAAGGGTATCTTTTAAAAAGCCACATATCCTAAGTCAACATCAAGGTTCTTACAAAAGGGATTTAGTTTCTATGTTCTTACAAAAGGGATCTAGTTTCTATATTAAGTAAATGATTAACACAAATTCAGATGAAAAGTTTTCACAACCAATTACTGAAGCAACATTTATTTCATTACTAAATTGGGCAGAATCTAAACTTATTTAAATGTTAAGCTCAGAGAGTTAAAATAATTAACAATGAATTTTTAAATAAAGACTACTAGCCACTTCTAATATTAAAAAATAGATTAAACATTCTAAAAGACAATGAGATGTGAGTAACCATGTTTAATTTTAGAAACATTCCAATGTACAAAAAGAAAACATTCCCTCGTGAAAATGTGAAGAAGCATACGCTAGCTAACCTTTTTAACCTAGAGGGGTCAACTAAATCAACTGTCAGGATGACTCTGCATAAGTTTGGAGGAGAGATGTGCTAACATATTTCTTTCTCTTTAATATTTCAACACAGTACGCCAAAGTTGTTCTTTAAAAAATTATCTTCATAATTGCACAAAAACAAAACACAGTTTTCCTTATTTTTAACTATTCCCAGTTATGCACAAGAGGAAGTATATTAATGCATATCTGAGTAGCAAAGCAGAATACAAAAATGTCAAAAAGATAAACATTTCATTTAATGGTAAAATTGTGAACAGTTAAAATAATTCTTCTTTATGTTTTTTAGCAGTTTGATTATAATATGTCTAGGCATGGTTTTCCTTCGGTTTATCCTGTTTGGGATTCACTGAGTTTCTTAAATCTAAAAATGTATAACTTTATCAAATTTAGAAAATTTTTGGCCATTACTTCTTCAAATGCTTTCTACAAGATTCTCGTTTCTTGTTCTGGAACTTTAATTATACACATATAAGAAGATATTTTGTTACTGTCTCACATATTCCTGAGTTTTCCTTCACTGTTTTTAAATTCTTTTTTTTTCACTGTTCCTCAGATTGAATTATTTCATTTACATACTCTTAATTGTTGTTGTTGTTTTGGAAGAGACATAGCTTTGCTCTGTTGCCCAGGCTGGAGTTCAGTGGCATGACCATGGTTTACTGATGTCTTGACCTTCCAGGCTTCATGTGATTCTCTCACCTCAGCCTCTTGAGGAGCTAGGACTACAGGCATGCAACACCATGACTGGCTGAATTTTTTTTATTTTTGGTAGATATAGGGTCTGTCTATGTTGTTCAGGCTTGTCTTGAACTCCTGCCTCAGCCTTCCAAATTGCTGGGACTACAGATGTGAACCACCACACTGGGCCATTTATCTATCTTCAGGTTTACTCCTTCCTTTGTTATATCCAGTCTGATATTGAGCCCACTCTTTGTATTTTTATTTTAGATATTGTATTTTTCAGTGCCAAAGTTTCTACTTGGTTCTTCTTACAGTTTCTATTTCTCTCCCAAAAAGTTCTATCTTTCTATTCATTTCAGAAGGGTTTACCTTTACCCTGGAGGATACAGTTGTAGCAGCTACTTTAAAGTCTTCATCTAATAGTTCCAATATCCAGTTCATCTTGGAGTTGCCATCTGTTGATTGTCTTTTCCCTTAAATATTGGTCACCTTTTCCTCCTTATTTGTATGCTAAGTACTTTTGGATTGTATAGTGGACCTTTTGATTATCATGTTGTAAGCCTCTGTATCCTAACAAAATGCTCTGTAGAATGTTGATTTTTTTGTTTATTTTAGCAAGCAATTAGCCCAGTTTGGTTTAGACCAGAAGTTCTATCTCACATTCTGTGGGTCATAGTTCCAATGTCAGTTCAGTCTCCAAAGCTTTTGTTATGCTCCTTTGAATCTCTCCACTCACATGCAGTGTAAGGGTGAGTCCAGGTCTTGTGCCAATCATATACAGAAGATGAGGATCTCTTTCTCTGGTTCTCCCCTTTCTGGCATTACTCCTAAATTCTGGCTTCCATGAGCAACTATTCCCAGATCACTGGCAAAAAAAGATGGGGTATTCTTGGGAGTTTGATCTACCTGTGCTGCCATCATGCAGTGGTTCTTGGGGCAAAGCAGTGAAAGAATAGAGACAGGAAAAACGAATAAGGGCTCACATTCCATTTTTGGGGCTGCCTTCAGAGGGCAGCCAGGGGAGAAAAAAAAGGGAAAATGAAGAAAAAATACAAAAAAAACAGAATTGCCCCTACACACTTTGGCTTGCAGGATCTCCTCTCCCCATAGGTTAGCTAGGAATAGGGGGTTTTCTCCGACAGTTTTTGCTTCCCTTGCCCACTGTGCAATTATACAAGTGGGACTACTCTGAGTCAAATTCTGGACAGTAAAGAGTAAATAAAAATGAGCAATTCAGTACATATGAGACATTTCTTCAAGTTTTGAGTATCCTCCCCAATCTACTTGCTATTGTTTTCAAGCTATAAAGTAGTTGCTTTAGTATTTTGTCCAGCATTTTTAGTTGTAATCAGTGGGGGAAATGGGCTGAGTGGACGTATTCTGTCTTTTCAAGAACCAAAGGTCCAAGGACTTCACATATATGCTTTCTTATTTAAACCCTCACAACATTACTCCAGAAACATATACACAATAAAGATTAAAATGGTTAAAGGGAGAACAAGGAAGAGCAAAAGAAAAAAAAAAAGGCAGACCAGAAAGAGGTTAATATATAAAAGAAGACATAAGGCCCTTATATTTGTTAGAATTAAACAAAAAATCTGGCTTCAAGTTTTGCAACAGCTGCCTCAAAAGAAGCAAGATCATAATGTTCATAGAATAAAAATAAGCCAGGTGACCAAATTAGGTACAACTAACCCTGACCTTGAGATTTTATTTTATTATTAAACCCTTCAATGAATTTTATAGGGCAATTTCCAATAACTTCACTAAATGACAAAAGACAATTCCATAAAATCAATTCTAAAGAAGATCAATATAGTAAGTCCAGATATAAGACTTGGGCTTAAATAAGGGATTAATTTTAAACTAAAAGAGAAATACATATGCTATATATCTTTCAAGCATTCCAGCATAAATATTCTTCTTGGCAGAGTTTTGAAAGGTTCTACATAACAGTAAGATTATGTTCCCTGACAAGTACCTGGTGAGCAACTATTTTATGTGGTCACTGCAGTACAGAGACATATATTGTTACAGTCAACCCAGAGACGGTTAGAAAAAATACCCTCTTATAGAAACTGAGAATCTTAATTAAAAAAGACCAAAGTCTGAACAGAATGAATAACCTACCCCATTCATTAGGTGAGCCAAGAGAAGCAGCTGGGGCTAAAGCCAAGATTTCTTTAAGAATGCAAATTCTGAATCTTCTCACAAAGAAAAACAGGCAATCAAAACAAACAAATAAGGCAGCAATAATTGTACTCTAGGAGAAGTTTAAAGAAAATATAATCTGTCAACTGATGAATGATAAGGTTCATAAATTTGGAAAGCAGAAAGAAGAGCTTTATTTCGCATAAAGGGTTGCACTCTGCAGCATTCCAACAGGTTAGGAGATGTAGCCTCTGGCCAGAAGACAGAAGCAAACAGTTCCAGGGTGGGAAGAACAAGATCAGGATTTATGCTAAATGAGGTAGCCAGATACACATAATCAGTAAACTATATCAGGAGTCATTAATATTTGTGAAAGGAGAAACATGCACATGCACAATTCAGTTTAGTGCCCATCGCTGGGACTCAAGTTCAAAAACGGAAAGGTTAGCATAATCATTTGAGTTTTCATCCCTCTAATGTCAAAAGGTGAAGCAGAGGACAAAAAAAACCCTGATTGGATATACTCTATGGTTGGTGGTCTCTTACTGAAAGAAATGCTAGTTGGCTGTTTTGTGAAAACCAAAAAAGAGAAGCGCAGCATCACACTGATACCAGGGGTGGAGTGAGTCTTTCCAAAGGACTGGTTTCTATTTAACTCTTAGGGAAGAAAGTCTAATGACTGTTATTATAGGAAGAGGGGACAACGAGGTGGGTCCAACCTCCCGTCCCATCTTGTGAAGGCCGGCAACTCAGTTTTCAAACTTTCTCTGGGGTCCCGTTGGCCCAAAGGGGGTCGGTTGAGGGGTTTAAAATTTCATTGTAATTTCCCAAATCAAATGGCTACCTTAGCTATTACAAGAAATCCAATACAGCACCCCAAAATCATTTTAAGCAATGTTAATTATTTGTTATATCCTCCAACACTAATTAATAAACTAGTTACTAGTTCTATAGCCAGGAAACCAAGTATCATTATTATCCAAATAATCCCTGAGGCACTTGTGCGAAAAATCATAACTAAAATTGCAAAAATTATAATCTTAACAAATAGTAACAAAATAAACCCTTCTCACCATCTTAATAAAATAGAATTTATAGCAAAAACTTTATCAAAGTGCTTTTTAAAAATCTATAAGAAGAATAAATTAAAAATCACTGAGATGTTTTAATATGAATGTCAAAATGAGAGTGACTAAACAAATAACATGGAAAAACCACTCTTACTCTCCTACTGGTACATATGCTTCAATGTGACATCAGTTAATTTTTGTTGCATAATAAACTGCCCCAAAACTTTAAAGCTTAAAACAGCAAACATTTACTATGTCACACAATTCTCTAGATCAACTGGAGGTTCATCCAGGCTCAGCGGGCATGACTAATCCTTGTGATGAGCTGGATCACTTGGTGACCTCCCACCACTTGGTGGTGGGAGAAGCTGGATGATCAAGGACAGTAATAGTCAACAAACTCTTCCTAAAAGGGCTAGACAATAAAAATGTTAGGCTTGCAGTGGGGAGCAGGGGAATGAGGTCTCTGCAGCAACTACCCAACACTGCTACTGTAGAGGAAAGCCACAGATAATACATAAGCAAATTAGTGAAGCTCTGTTTCAATAAAATTTTATTTACAAAAGCAGGCAGTAAAACAGTTCATTTTTGCTAAACCAAGGTCTAGGATACCCTCTATCCCTCACAAGTCAGATGATAGGTAAATTGACTGCTTTAGGGGACTCAGCTAGAATGTCTCACCTTTGCTCCCTAGTTTCTTCAAGTAGGCTCACCAGAGGTTCTTGACATAGTTGTACCACAGCTCCAAAAAACAGCAAGCAAAGCCAAGCCCCAGTGTGCATGGCTGCCTTGATTATGTCCATATGCTTGAAAAAATTGCAGTATACAGGAATCCTAGAGTAACATTTTCCCTCTAGTTATAACTAGCACATATTAATACATCTAATAATTTCCCAGTGTAGTTAAATATACAGCTTAAAGCCAATAAAACAGCATTAAAATACTGTCCCATTTTTCTAGAACACTGCCCCATTTTCTAGCAACATTTTCATACTTTCTGCACAAACATAAAAAACAAAAAGGATTTACTTGCGTGAAATATTAACATTTTGCCCATTTAAGTTTAGCAAAAAGTGCCTCACAACCACAATTCCCTAAAATAACCATCTAAAACTAAATTTAGAACATATAGCTGGGCACAGTGGCTCATGCCTGTAATACCAGCCCTTTGAGAGGCCAAGGTGGGCGGATCACTTGAGCCCAGGAGTTCGAGACCAGCCTAGGCAATATGATGAAACCCTGTCTCTACAAAATATACAAAAATTAGCTCAGCGTGGTGGCATGTGCCTCTGGTCCCACCTACTCAGAAGCTGAGATAGGAGAATCCCTTGAGCCTGGGAGGCAGAGGTTGCAGTAAGCCGAGATCGCACGACTGCACTCCAGCTTGGGTGACAGAGTGAGCCCCATCTCAAAAACAAAAACAAAAACAAAAACAAAAGAGAGAGAGAAAGAGAAGAAAATATACTACCACACAAATAAAACAGATCCTAATCCAAAATCTAAAACTTAAAATCCAGTTTACAGCCTCAAATAAAACAATTAAGACAACTTGATTAATGGACAGAATGTACATTTCTGACTACAAAAAAAGGGAATTCTAACCACTAAGTTGTTTTCTTTTATTCCAAGCCTTAAAAACAAGACTAGCATTTCCCAATAACTAAAGACAAAAAAAAAATCTATTAAGATACTAAGTCTGTAGAAGTTCAGATACTTACTATAAACAAGCAAGCCACGTATTAGTTTGTTTCCTCTTTCTCTATAAATATGTGTTCAAAATTCTCAACAGGTATTAACAAAAAGCAAAAGGAAGTTCATAATTCTAGCAGAGAACAAGTTGATTGATTTGAGGGATTAAATAGTTCAATCCATTTGTTTCTAAATATTGAAACAATAGACTAAAGTCCACAGTAATTAAGTCAGTTCCTGAGAAATATGCACTGCCTGATTGACATTTAAGCCCCCAAATTCTTGAATAATGAAACTGTTAAGGGAACTAAATACACACATCTAGTTTCAATAAAGTTGGCAATACCTTAAAATATTCCGCATAAATAATTTTAACCTTAAGCATTAAGGAAATGATTAGAACCACATTTTTCATAACAAAAGGGCATAATTGACTGTTATTTTATTAGCCTACAATTTGCTTCACCTCTGTTTTCTTAAACCACTCTAATGGCATATATACCTTGACAACCTCCCACAGATGGTTATGATTACATGTAACAAGACAACAAGCTCATTGAAAACCTTTACAGATGCTTAGCTAATGAGATGTCACATTAAATCTGATATCATATAGTATAATTTATATCAATTATATTATAAAGAATGACATACTATTTAAAGTTGACATTCAAAGATTTTTAAATTAATTCGATAATAGCACTATGTTACTAATATACTTATTTAAGAAAGTTTTAAAAATAAATGCAGACATTACACAGCTTATCCCCATCACACAATTTGCCTGTTATCATGTGGCCTTGTGGGGATAGATGCAAAATATATATATATAGCTTTCAACATCTTAGATATAGATGCTTCTACAAAACTCTGGTAAATGTCAGAATTGGATTTGACTACTTCTTACTTCCTCTCTTAATGCTTAATGACTAATTCCTTAGAGATGTCCTTAAAAGCCCTAAAATGTTGTCCTTGGGTAGAAACTTTCACCAGCAATCAATCAGAAGCAAATTAGATGATTGTGTTGAAATGTACTACACTGTTTAAGCTAATAAATGAATGAAGAAAGGTAGTATATGGAAACATATGCCACTACACTGAAGTCGCTAAAAGGGTTTGTTGGAAGAATATTTTGTTTCCAATGGAGCAATATGGAATAAGAAGAGACAGTGATAAAAGAATACCAAGTCATATGGAAATCCAAATATAGTGACAGACACAATTATTTTACTAATTGCTAATGAATACAGTCAAGTGGCTTCAAAAAGCAAAACTTTGCTTGGACTACTTCAGGTTTTGACCTCTGCACAAGAAAATGCATTTAAACTGAAGCCCACCAAAATTGATTAACGGCGCCAGCCAAGGCCAGCATGTAGTTGAAGCTTTTTCCATCTATCACATGGCCCCAAGGATAGTTAAATGAACCTTAAAATGGCTACAAACAGCTCAATGACTACACAGAGTCCTGCCAATTAGAAATAATTAGGCAGTCATTTTGGTGGTAAGTCTTTTTAAGTGCATATATAACGATGCAATGATGCTTATTAACGATCTCATATGAGCTATGCTCCAACAGCCTGAAATAATTATGCAACTATCACAAAGCCTTGCTCATCTCTGTACTTCACCTTAATGCATTTAAAAATCCACTTCATTACCTCCAGTAATTAATCCTCCATTAATTGCAGGAAAAGCTCAGTTTACCAAGCTTCGTTTCTAATTATCTTATAAATAGTTATGGTTCTAATTAATGTGTTCATTAAGATGAATATCTTTCTCAAAGCCAGGCTCAGAGCAAAGGTTCCGCTTATTCTCTCAAAAGCCTAACTAGCCATAAGGTGAGGCCATTTTGGTTGCATTTGCTTTTATTTTAGTATACTCAACCTCCTAATTGGCATTTAAAATCTAATTTGGAGAAACTTCAAGAAGGCTATATAGGGAGAAACAGGGACAAAAAGATATTTTCAAACTCTTTTCCAATCAATAATCTTAAAACCTTAATAGGAGAACTTTAGTGCATCTATCTTTTTTTATAAATACTAATATACTTAAGTACTACATCCAAGTGAATTTAAATTCCATACAAACTTAGCTTTTGCCCCTTCTCTGCAATTAGAAAACAAGATAAAATATGCTATTAAACACATTCAAATTTATATTCAGTTACCTAGCTAAACTGCCACTATAAAACAATTTTTCAACGTAAATTGTCAGCCATCAAAGAAAAAACTTACACATATCCTGGGATCACCAATATCTGACATCATTTTATAAGCATAGCTATCTATGTGCTTTTAAAAAACAGAAATCTAATTCTGTGCCACAAAGTATACAACACTTAAAAAAAAAACTGGCTATAATTAAAAGCTAAAATACAATGTAAAAGCATTCTTTTTGTAATCAAGTATTTTTATAATTTTATACATGTTTAAGTGTATAGTTTGGAAGCACAAAAAGTATTCTTAATATTTAAAAAACAAATATTTTCTATAAATAACAAAAACAATTTATTTGGAAAATCAAGTACAATCTTGTTAAAAAAAAAAAGCAGCTATCAGTGTAATAATCCTGGCAGTTAATAATAAAGCTATAGTTCAACATATGATAGATGTCTCCTGCTTCTCTGTAATTTGCGTTTGCTCATTAATCTTCTCTCCTTGTCTTTTTCCATGTAAGATAAGCCTACAGAAGTTTCATTTATGAATTAAAACAAATATATGTTCATTCCACAGGCAAAATTCTGAGAAGAAAGTTTCTTCACAGAGAATTTATAAGTAAAATTTGAGCATAAATTTTTCTAGAATAAACTTTTAAAATATGCTTTATAGAAACCACTGCAGCTTGTGTTCCTACATTTAAATTTCTGATTATAGAGACAGATTCAATAAAATATGTTAGAAGTATAGATGGAGACTCATAATAAGGAAAGATCTCATATGTTTTATAGCAACATTCATTCATTTATCCTTCTATGTTCTATTTAGTTTTCAAGGTGCTAAGAATACAGTACTGAGTAAGACGAGCACTGGCTCCGACATAATGAAGTTGAGTCATCCTTTTGAAGTACAATGCTCTTGTTAAAAGAAACATTGCTACAAAGACTAGCAAAGGTAGAAACAGGTTGATTTGGGCCATAATTATCAATTATTATAATATAGATGTATATGATGTACTCCTTGACACCCAGAGTGTAAATCTCCCACTATATCCAAAAGATCCTTGAAGGAAGATATCTTGGTCAATGAATCTTTGAAATGCTGAGCCAAACACAACATGGGTACCAAGATGCACTGTTACGACAAAAAATGTATGTCATTCAGAGAGACATGAATATAAACAGATCTATGAGAACAGTAGTTTTGGTGTACCTATCTCTAAATTTTAACATCTTCAATAACACCTTACTTAGTGGCCCAGAGCAGTTATTTCAAGTCTTAGCTTTGTAATACCCTAAGATGTCTACAGCAGTTTCAAAATGGGAATAATTTAATTCTCACCACAAACCATTAACTCACTGTAATTTTTTAAAAACGTCATTTAAGGCCACGTGAGGTGCCTCACCCCTGTAATCCCAGCACTTTGGGAGGTGGAGGAGGCAGGTGGATCACTTGAGGCCAGGAGTTTGGGACTAGCCTGGCTAACATGGTGAAACCCCATCTCTACTAAAAACATAAAGATTAGGTAGCTATGCTGGCAGCACCTGTAATCCCAGCTACTAGGGAGGATGAGGCACGAGAATTGCTCAAACCCATGAGGTGGAGCTTGCAATGATCTGAGATCACACCACTGTACATCAGCCTGGGGGTGCAGGGTGAGATTCCATTTCAAAAAAAAAAAAAATTTCAAGGGGAAAGGGAAAGGAGAGAAAGTGATACAAAACAACACAATATCCAAAAGATTAGAAATTATTCTTCCTTTTTACCTGGAAGAGTTAAGGAGTATCATTTCTGTTTCTCCTGAGAAGAGTTCAAATTTAGAATACTTAACACCTTTTATTCTTTCTTCCTTTTTTGAGGAAGGGGTGAAATACATATAGAGAAATATGGGAAGAAAAATATAAGGGAATTGTGCCTGTTAAGTAGAATTGTTTTTCATATAGAGAATCTGTTGTCATGAAAATTCAAGATTTATTAACGGGAAGGAAAAAATGCAATTAGTAAGATCCATGGGAAAGGGGAGGGCTCTTTTCTGATATGAAAACAACCATTCTAAAACTACTTTAACGGGTTGTTTACTCCCCTAGTCCTCCCACAATCAAATCTAAAGAAATAAAGTCAATGAACATCTTCAGTAATACAACAAAGCTTTCTATTATTACCTGACTAATATCACAACAATAATGTTGATATCAGTCCCTCACAGTCTGTTCTCTTGTTGGTCAAAACAAATTTCTTCCAGGCCCTGTGTCAATACTCTTATCCATATAAATGAGCTAGAAGCAATGGTTCCTGTCAGACAATAACAAAAATCTGAAAAAAGTAAGCAATGCCAAGACTTAGATTTTAATGAACCAAGTTAATGAATTCAAAGAGTTAACAGCCCCACCCAATTTGATTAGGATTTAAATTGAGGTATAAGTAAAAATAATTCTCCTAACTATTCCATTGAACGTTATATTAATTCTTTATCATTACAGATACTAATGACCAAAAACAGGAAACCCATTAGATACCATTAACATGCCCTTTCCTCATCCCAGTTACTGAAAAAGATGGAAAGTATATACCAGCAGGCCAGAATAAAAAGTGATATTCTTTGAAAAGAGTTCTAGAGCTCAGCACAGTGCCAACTGATATCGTTTAGTCTCCAGGTATTTAAGATATAAAAATCTAAACAGTTTCTTTCACAGATATGATTTACTTACAGTTTTTTGAGAAGCCACCCAAAACATTAAACAAAAAAGAATGCTCTTTATCAGCTGTATTTTCTTTATAAGGTCCATCTAAATTTTGGCAGTTTCTATTATTCAGACAGTCTTTTCTCCTACTCTCATCATACAGGAAATTATTATTTCATCACTCCCTATCATGTAACTAAACACACAAATATATTACATATAATATGACTTTTGATGAGAGCTTTTAAAAATTTTGAGGCCCCTCCTGCCTTTTTTTTAATTGATGAGATCCTTATTTTATTCATGAATTAATCATCTTTCAGGCATGGTTTTGTTTGTAGCCACACATTTTATTTTATTGTATTTATTTATTTACTTATTTATTTATTTGAGACAGGGTCTCACTTTGTTGCCCAGACTAGAGTGCAGTGGTGCAATCTCAGCTCACTGATCTCAGCTCATTGCTTTAACCCAGCGGCGGAGGTTGCAGTGAGGTGAGAGATTCTCCTGCCTCAGCCTCCTCAGTAGCTAGGATTACAGGTGTGCACCACTACTGCCAGTTAATTTTTGTATTTTTAGTAGAGATGGGGTTTTACCATGTTGGCCAGGCTGTTGTCAAACCCCTGACCTCAAATGATGCACCTGCCTTGGCCTCCCAAAGTGTTGGGATTACAGGCATGAGGCACAGTGGGCGGACTCACACATTTAAAACTAATATTCCTCCTTGCCCTTGACTTTGAGCTTAGACACATGATTTGCTTTGGCCAAAGAAATATTGGCAAAAGTGACATTTAGCAGAGAACTTAAATTTGCTGAGAAAGTTTGGCTTGTTTTCCTTTTATCTAAGAAAAACCTGTTTGGAGTAGTGGCTGATTCAAGGAGGATGAAAGAGACAGGAACAGAGCTGATCTCAACACCCAACTTGAAGACAAACCCAAGGAGCCCAGCATAGATCAGAAGAGGCCCAGGTGAATCACAGATGTCTCTGTGAGCAATAAATACTTTTGGTGTGTGCCACTGAGTTTTGAAATGGTTTACTATGCAGCACTATTCTATTGTGGCAAGAGCTGACTAATATAAACACATTAGCACTAGAAGGTATTCAGGCTCTGGAACTAGTCTTCCTGCTCTTCCAAGGGGGAGAAAACAGTAAAACCTAGTGAACCACAGTGAATAAGCGCAACAACTGTTTGAAAGCAGAAGTAGTATGAATTCCCAGCTCTAGCCATATAAGTAAGAGCAAGTTATTTGACCTCTATAAGTCTATTTCTTCATCTGTTAAATGAAAGTAATATATAGGCTTAGAAAGTTAAGGTGATGTTGACAATCAAATAAAGTAATTTAGGATGATAACATAATTCCACAATTCCTAGCATACAGTAAATGCTAAAAAAAAACTTTAGTTTCAACTTCATTTTTCTTCTTGGCTTTAAGTCAAGCTGTTTTTTTAGAAAATTTCTAACACACCATCACAAAATGCTTACTACATGCAAGTAAGTAACCCCACTTTTTAAACTTAACTTCAAAGTAAACACCCATTAAAGTAGTTTTAGAATGGTTATTTTCATATCAGAGAAGAGCCCTCCCTTTCCCATGGATCTTACTAATCGTTTTTCTCCTTCCTGGTATAAATCTTGAATTTTCATAACAACAGATTTTTCTACAGGAAAAACAGAATTCTGCTTGTTTACCAGGCACAATTCCCCTTTTCCTTCCCATATCTCTCTATATGTTTTTCACCCCTTCCTCAAAACAGGCAGCAAATAGCTAAATCATAAATACGCATTTTCTCCACTTCAGAAGAAAGGGGTAGATTCATCAAATAATACTTATAAAATCATTTGAATTATTTAGAAGATATACTGTTCAAATTAAAAGTCAGTAGTAGAAATGTATTTAAAATTTTTTAATAAGTAAATGGTTTGGGGTATTGAAGATTTCTTTAAAAACAGAGGCTTCAGGGAAGGTCAGAGACAGAGACACAATCATTCATCTTAAAAGACTTCAGGGGATGTTTTAATAACTACCTGTGGCAGGATCTCTCCCATATTCATTATAAAATTCCCAAGGCAGATTTTGCTTTCTCATTCATACTGACAAATATACAAAATGGAGACCCCATCAAATGTAGTGTAGGTACATTTAAACACCAGTTGTTTTATTACTGCATTCATTACCACAGTTTGCAATAAATAAAAGCTTTGTAAGACTGAAGCAATCAAACTCTCATACACACACACACACACACACACGTGTAAACACACACATGCGCGCGTGCACACACAGCATTGCAAAGATTACTGAAGCTATGTGATATTACTTTTAAATGCTTGGCCACAAACAAAAACATGAGTGAAAAATGAATAGTTTGTAAGTCAAATAATGATCTCATCAGTAATTTTTTTTTATAGACAGAGAGGACATTCAAAATTTTTTAATGCCCTCATCAAAAAAAGTTAAAGCACTAAGGAGAGATGAAATAATCACTTAGTAAACTCTACTGAAGCTTTTCTATTCAAAACACTCTCAAATGCAGTGGCTCTATTTCTACTCCCTTCTACCTTACAAAATGTTATTTTCATTTGAGTTCTACTACTCTTCTTCCTGCAAAATCACCCAGAATGCAACCTAACTGGGCTTGCAGGGCTTGAATATGATACTGTCATTTGCCTTCTTTATCTATAAAATGGGGATAAATCATAACTCCTATAAAGTTATGCAAACAAAGGAGCAAACAAAAAATGCATGTGAAAGTGTATTTTATAAAGTGTAAAGTGCTGTACTAATAATATTCCTACAATCATCTTATTGGTTTTGATAGTCTTCTGACAACTCTTATTTCAAAAGTCCCTTTGGTGAATTAAGCTCAACTAGACAAATGGCCATGACATTCTGTTATGGAATTCTCTAGGACACTTCCAGTTTGCCCCAGTGGCTACTCCTTACTTCATAGTTTTGCAGCACATCTCAACCACTTATCTAGAACTGGTGACTTGGTTGTGAACTTTTATCCCACAAGCATTCCTCCTTTGAACAACTCTAACTTAAGACAGTGTCTGAACACTAGCTTCACATACTAGAATCCAGGTCAGGCCAGTCAAACTACACTGTTCCTTACTGGACAAGACAGGATCTCTGGGTAGTTACTCCTCTATACTCAGCATTTTTGGTTGGGAAATAAGAACAAAAAGTAGAAAAGACAGCATCACTTGGAAGAAAAGGCTTTTGAGGCTATTTTTTGTGAGGAGAAAACACTACTACTTTTTTTTTTTTTTTTGAGACAGAGTCTGTTGCCAAGGCTAGAGTGCAGTGGCGTGATCACGGCTCACTGCAACCTCTAAATGCTTGGCCACAAACCTTTTGCTTACCTCCCAGGTTCAAGCAATTCTCCTGCCTCAGCCTCCCAAGTAGCTGGGATTACGAGCACATGCCAAGAGTCCCGGCTAATTTTTGTATTTTTAGTGGAGGTGGGGTTTCACCATGTTGGCCAAGCTGGTCTCAAACTCCTGACCTCAAGTGATCTGCCTGCCTCAGCCTCCCAAACTGCTGAGATTACAGGCGTGAGCCACTATGCCCAGCCAACACTCCTATTTCTATAGAGACAAAAAATAAGGCTCTGAGAAATTCTCATCCATGTTTGTTTCTCATTTCCAGAGTTTTGCTACCCGACAGTGAAGGTGAGGGAAAAGACAATTTCAGGTAGACTACTCCAAGAAAGAAAAAAAATCATGGTAGAAGAAATGCGGATAGTTAGCTATCTTCAAAAAACTCATTAGAAATGTTTAAAATAAATACGAAATAGAATTAAAATTTTTAAAAATATACAATCATAATCTCCCTGAGTATATATACAGTAATAGTTCTACAACTGCCAATGTATGATATCAAATCCGCACTCACTCAAGTCTCACAGTCAGTGCTGACACACCTACATATACAAAATCAGCCCTCCACATACTGCTTTCCATCCATGTTTGAAGAAAGGTTGTTATAAGTGAACTCACATCGTTCAAATCCATGTTGTTCAAGAGTCAACTGTATCTGAAGGCACAGCTGTAGGTTTACGCACCAAGTATTAGTTAACTGCTACTGGAAAGCAAAAGTAAGATTCCATAAAGCACTTTATCAAGGTTCTGAATCTGTACGTATTTCAAAACTCATTAATTGAACATACTTTTCATAAATATTCTACAAATTAATATTTCTGGAAGCATGTTTGAGCCTGTTAGAAAATAAGCTTTTGCCTTATTTTTGTGTAAATACAAACAGTTAACAAAATCAGTAAAATCAAAGCAACAGTAATCCAAAAGGGGTTGTCACTTGCTCTTAATTGTTCCTCAAGTAGTGGGAAAAGACAACTTACAGAGCAGTTAGGACTTTGCCAGAATCTCAGATCTCTGAACAGAATGATCTATTCTGATCCAATCAAGCTCTCCCTCCGATAAGGCTGATCAGAAGGGAGAGGTTACTCTACAAACATCAAAGACATTTAACTGATATAATCCCAAAATCTGAATCATGATCTCAGAAGAGGGCTTGAGCCAGACATTCCTAAGTTTCTCTTCAAAAATCCTAGTTTCACTCTCATTGCTGTGAGTCCTCGATACAGTTGTAAGACACAGTTTCCTCATCAGGAAATAATTATTCTATATCTATCCCACTGAATTGCTGTAAGGATTAAATAAAAAGAATACATGGTAAATATCCTATATTAGTGCCTGGCCATTAGTAAGTACTAGATTAATCATTGGCATGTATTGTTACTACTATTATAATTCAATGTTAATAATTTGAAGTTTTAGTTTATCCAGTATTTCTTCACTTTTACAAGTCTGCTGGATTCCTCAGAAAGTTGCAACAATAATAGAGAAAGCTAGAGACATCTAACCATTTTTAAAAGTGCTGTTTGCTAAATAAGGCACAGGCATCTCTCTTTTTCTTGTATTTTGCTTTATTGCACTTTGCAGATATTGTGACTTTTACAAATTGAAGGTTTGTGGCAACCATGAGCCAAACAAGCCTATTGGTATACCACTTTTCCAACAGCATGTGCTCACTTAGTGTCTCTGTGCTACATTTTGGTTACTCTCACAATACTTCAAACTTTTATATTATTATTATATCTGTTATGGTATCTGTGATCTGTGATTTCCAATGTTACTATTCTAATTATTTTCAGCTGCCAAGAACTGCATCCATATAAGACAGTGAACTTAAGTAGACGTGTGTGTTCTGAGTGCTCCCTCAACCAACTGCCCCCAGTCTCTTTCTCTCCTTGGGCCTTCCTATTCTCTGGGACACAACGATATTGAAATTTAGGCCAGTTAATAACCCTTTAATGGCCTCTAAGTTTTCAAGTGAAAAGAACAGTCGTACATCTCTCTTTTTAAATCAAAAGGTAGAAATGATTGAGCTTAGCAAGGAAGGCATATCGAAAGCCAAAAAAGGCCAAGAGCTAGGCCTCTTGCACTGAAGTGTTAGCTAACTTGTGAATACAAAGGATAAGTTCTCAAAAAAATATTAAAAGTGCTATTCCAGTGAACACACAATGATAAGAAAATGAAATTGCCTTATTACTAACAGGAAGAAAATTTGAGTGGTCTGAATAAAAGATCAAACTAGCTATAGCATTCCCTTGAGTCAAAGCCTAATCTGGAGCAAGGCCTTAATTTTCAATTCTATAAAGGCTAAGAGAGGTGAGAAAGTTACAAAAGAAAAGTTTAAAGCCAGCAGAAGTTACTTCATGAGGTTCAAGAAAAGAACTCATCTCCGTTACATAGAAGTAGAAGGTGAAGCAGTACTGCTGATATAGGAGCTGCAGCAAGTAATCCAGAAGATTCAGCTAAGATAACTGATCAAGGTGGTTATGCTAAACAACATATTTTCAATGCAGACGAAACAGCCTCTATAAGAAGAAGATGCTATCTAGGTCATATAGGTAGAGAGGAGAAGTCAATGCCTGGCTTCAAAACTTCAAAGGATAGGTGGACTCTTTTATTAGGAGCTAATCCACCTGGTGACTTTAAAATGAAGCCAATGCTCATTTACCATTTTGAAAATCCTAGGGTTCTAAAGAATTATGCTAAATCTACTCTGCCTGTGCTCTATAAATAAAACAACAAAGCCTCGAGGATAACATATAAGTTTACAGCATGGGTTACTGAATATTTTAAGCTCACTGTTGAAACCTACTGCTCAGAAAAAAATAATTTCTTTAAAAATAACAGCTGGGTATGGTGGCTCATGTGTGTAATCCTAGCACTTTGTGAGGTCGAGGTGGGAGGATCACTTGAGCTCAGGAGTTCGAGACTAGCCTGAGAAACATGGTGAAATCCAGTCTCTACAAAAATAAAAATAAATAAATAAATAAAAAATAAAAAATAAAATAAAAAAAAGCGAGGTTTGGTGGTGCATTCCTGCAGTCCTGCCTACTTGAGAGGCTGAGGTGGGATCACTTGAGCCTGGGAGGTCGAGGCTGCAGTTGGGCCAAGACCATGCCACTGCACTCCAGCCTGGGTGACAGTGAGATCCTGTCTTAAAAAAAAAATGTTCACTGACAATGCATCTAGTCACCCAAGAGTTCTGATGAAAATGTATAAGTAGATTAATGTTGTTTCCATGTCTGCTAACACCACATTCATTCTGTAGCCCCTGAATCAAGGAGTAATTTTGACTTTCAAGTGTTTATATTTATGAAATACATCTTATAAGGCTATAGCTGCCATAGATAGTGATTCTCTGATGAATCTGGGCAAAGTAAATCGAAAACCTTCTGGAAAAAAATTCACCATTCTAGATGCCATTAAGAACATTCCTGATTCACAGGAAGAAGTCAGAACAGCAACATTACAGGAGTATAGAAGAAGTTGACTCCAAGATCTTATGTGTGACTCAGAAAGAAGACTTCAGTGGAGGACGTCACTGCAGATGTGGTGGCAATAACAAAAGACCGAGAATTAGAAGTGGAGCCTGAAGATACGACTGAATGGATTTAATCTCATGACCAAACGTAAACAAATGAAGAATTACTTCTTATGGAGAAGCAAAAAAGTAGTTTCTCGAGATGGAATCCACTGCTGGTGAAGGTGCTATAAACACTGCTGAAATGACACCAAAGGATTTAAAAAGTTACATAAACTTAGTTGATAAAGCAGTGACAGGGTTTGAGAGGAATGACTCTAATTTTGAAAGAAGTTCTATGGTGGGTAAAATACTATCCAACAGCATCATTTGCTAGAGAAATCTTATATCTAAAAAGGGTCAATCAATGTAGCAAACTTCATTGTTGTCTTATTTTAAATTGCCATTGCTACCCCAATCTTCGGCAACCACCACCCTGATCAGTGGGCAGCCACCAATATCAAGGCAAGACCCTCACCAGCAAAAAGATTATGACTCACGGAAGGCTCAAATGATCATTAGCATTTTTAAGCCATAAGGTATTTTTAAATTAAGGTATGTACATTGTTTTTTAAACACAATGCTACTACACAATTAACAGACTATGGTATAGTCATATGCACTGGAAAAAAAATTCATATGACTTGCTTTATTACAGTATCTCCTTAATTTGGTAGTCTGGATCCAAACCCACAATACCTCTGAGTTATAGCTGTCTGGTCAAGAATTGAGGTTGTTTTAAATTTGGAGGTTTTTTGAGGAAATATCTAGAGAAGAATGGAAAGCTATATTTTCACATTTTGCATACATGTAACCCAGACTCGTAATTATCCTGGGGTTTCTCATAATATAAATTAACTCTACCTAAGATCACACATCAGATGAGCAACAGACAAAAGAGAAGTTTTATATACCAATAATAATCAGGACTCTCAAAAACATGCTTCTCAATCCAAAAAGACAACCCCGGTTCACAAAACTTTATAGTATAGGTTTGACATAGTGAACATAATTATGCTAGAGGTATTTGGCTTTCCTTAAACATTGCACCTATTCAGATTCTGGTCAAAATCAACCTTTCTTAGATTGTTGGATCCAACAAGACCAAAGACCAAGGGAGCACGACTACCAAGTAACTCTACCATCTATTTATTCTTAATACAGTGTTTTCTAAAATCATGTCCTCTAGCTTTCTGGCAACCTCATGGGAACTCTTAAAATTACTCATTAAGTGACAGCATTACCCTGCAACACAATATCATGCTGCATTGTCATTCTTTAGTTACATCAGAAACACTGTGGTTAGCAAGAGAGTGCTGACTTTCCCTGATGTTTTATTTAAGAATGAAAAATTTTTAAATAGTTCAAGAAAAGAAACAAGCAGAAACTCATTAATAAATGAGGGCGGGGGGAGGGCAGGTGGGAACTGCCTCTACAGGAAAATCTAGAAGAGAGTTCCATACCCATCCTCAATTGTATCCAAAGAAAAAAGGCTGCAGATCATGTTGATGGTTAAGGGAATCTCTAGAAGAGGCACTTACGTAACTGACACAACATTTAAGCTACATAGTTAGTAGCAAATAAGCAAATATGACTGAGAATTTGCTCAGTCAACACAAATACAAAAGGTATAGAGAGGAAGTTGCTTTAAAAAAAACAGGAAGGGTTGCCCAGAGGTAGGCTGTCTGGAAAAACTCACCTGATTTCCTCAGGACCTTACTATACCTGAGAAATTTACAGAGCAGTTAGTTCCTAGATACATATAGGGCCCATTTAGGCATCTTTACATTTCTTATTCTAAACTTTCCAAGTGTTAGGGTTATTAGATCTACTGAGATCATAATTAAAAGATGTCCTATAAAATGGCTTTTAAGCAGAAGATAAAACATGTACAATAATCAAATACAACAGAATCCACATATTCATTCAAATGTGAAATCAGCTCCTCCCTCAGTTACAACTAAAACTCATAAACATAAAACTACAAGACTACAGGATCAATTTTTAATTCACATCTCATTTACTTCTGGGAAGAAGAAATACGTTTAGAAGACAATACGTACTCATATGTATTTTACTTTAGACAACAGATACAAACTGGAAACACTGAGTAATCAAACATTTATACACCAAATTAATTCCTACACAAATTCAGAGATGAATTCCAAGAGAATACTGATGGTAAGAACAATATCAACTTTATTGGTACAGTTTTTACTATTTTCAAACTACTTGTACAAAATATAATTTGACCTTTATATGAATTCGATGAAAAAGATAGAGGAGACATTTAATTCCAGTCACTTACTGAACACCTACTAAGTGCCAGCCATGAGCTAGCCACTAGTGATACTATTGGAGTGACTAACATGCTGCTTGGCCCAGGACTAAAGAGTTTCTTGCGACATGGAACTTTCAGGGCTAAAACAAAGTCCCCGGCAAGCCAGGATGGTTGGTCACCCTAGCAAAAATTAATATGGCATAGAAATTGTCTTAAAGGAGCTCACTATTTAATATTATTATTCACTAAAACTGAAGTTCAGCTAAGTTCAATTATTTACCTAAGGTCAAACAGCTAATAAGAGAAACAGAGCCCAGAGAAACTAGGTCTTCCAACACCTACTCTATACTTTTGTCTCCTATATTATGCAATATCTGAAAAAAAAACTGCCTATAAGATATAATTTTGTAAGTACAGAAAATTAAATACACATATACACTAGCCAGATTTAATACCTCAAGCCACAAAGGCTCTAACTTATCTACTACACTTAAAAAGAACATAACAAGTTTCATTTTACTCTACAATGTTAAACATATGTTACATAGTTAAATCATAATACCAAGGACTTCAGTGAGGTTTCTTATACTATCCTAGTACATTTTAATTAACATTTATTCATTAAGCAATACTTGTACAGTATTTATTGACCACATATAATGACACTGTGTCCTCCCAGAACTCTTCTCATGCCTAAAAGTGTAACATTTACATATCATAAGCATAATCATGTTCATATATATCTTCTCACTAGATTCTGTGCTCCCTGAGAATACTGGTTCTGCATTCACACCACGTAGCACAAGACCTACCACCTAGCTGGCATTTATTTGATGGAGTTCAAGACATATGTACCTCGGCAGGACACACTCCCCCAAAATATTTTAAGCTGAAGACATCTGGGAAAAACAAAGAAGCTGGAATGTCAGTCTCTGACCTCCTCTTCCCCTTTTCCCCTGAAGTAGATCATGAACACCACAAAAGCTTTTCCGACCTACTCCTGAAGCAAGTCGCAAGAGCCTCACTGAAAAGGTGCCCTCCATATCCCCAAAAGAAAGAAACATCCTAATCTTTGAAGACACAAAGTCACAGAGTAGAATCTGAACAAACAGGCCTTGCTAAATTCCCCCCAGTTGATTAACGTTAGATCACACTTTTTTATCCAATCATGCTTCTTCACGATTATCCACTTCCTCATCCAACCCAGTATAAAATATACACAGATTTACCCCTTTCTTCATGTCTTCATTTCCTTATGAAGGCTCCTATGTCACTTTGTTTATTATAGTAAATAAATCTGTATGCTTCTCTCTTGTTAATCTGTCTTTTGTTATAGAGGCCTCTACCAGCAGTGGGTGAGAAAAAGATATTTTTCTCCCCTACACATTCAAAGGATAAATATGAGGTAGATGGGCAATATCAAGTAAAACACTCATAAGGAGTACATAATCTAGTTAGAGATTTACATAAATAACCCCACTGAAGTAATGGGAAATATGACTGGTATAGGTTATGAAGTTACTAGAAATTTAAAAGAGAAGATAAATTCCTTACAAAGAATCCTATGCCCAAATAATATCTCACACAGAACCCCAACATACAAGAAAATTAGATGTAGATCTATTCCAGTTAAAGCACACCTCACCCCCTCAAAAAAAAAAAAAAAAAAAAACTCATGGCAGTCCCAGAAGCACTTCCACAAGCATCCAAAACTCCACAGATTAAAGATCAATTCTAGCTCCAAAATACTTCCCAAAATGCTTTCCTACTCCAACTACCATGCTAGGCCAAGGAACAACTCTCTCTTATAGTCTCTTACATAACATCCTAATTAATATCAAGGCCTACTACTGTACCTAACACATAATATTAATATAAGCTCAATAAATATTGCATGAAATGGAAAAAAAAAACACAATCAGATAGCTCATTAAAAGAAGATCTTCATTTCAATTACCAAATAATATTACTGTATTTGAACATTTTAATTTCTTGTAGTCGTTGCTGTTCCAAATGTTTACCATTTTTAAAAGCTTTGTTCAAGTCAGAAAAACTCAGTGTTGTGATTTCCCCCAAATACAAAGTAAATTTAACCCTTTTCCTTGGTTTTATGCTAAGGGAACAAAGACAAATAAGTAACATAATCTTATACTGGTACAATAAAATGGACCCACCTTAATTAAAAGAATGTCCAAAATAACTGGCAAGTCTAACAGTTATGATTCAATTTAAAACTTTCAGCCTTTAATCTATCACATCCTTTAAACAGCAGTAGGAGTTGGCAAGAGCAATTCGGCATTGCAACTTGATCCTTTACAACTTTTCTCTGCTTTTTCCACAACAAATGCTAAAATTAACCAAAAACCTTTTGGAACAAAAAGTTTATATAAGAGAAGACACTTAAAACAGGCTTTTAATTTGAAAATAAAATGTTAACAGAGATGTAGAATATTAAAGATAAACACCACAGAAATCCTCTTTAACTGCAATGCATTTTAATGAGAATAAAATATTTCCTAAAAGATACTGAACTTGAAAAACAAAATTGTGTTACAGGGTGATGCTGTCACTCAGTGAGTGCTTTCAGAGTTCCCCTGAGGTTGCCAGAAAAATAGGAATATGATTTTTTGAAGTGTTGTATTAAGAATAAATAGATGGGGTAGTTCCTTGGTAGTCATGCCACCTTGGTCTTTGATTTTGATGGGTTTCACAATCTAAGAAAGGTTGGAATTACATCTATTCAGCCGAGTTGGAATAGGTGTAATGTTTAAGGAAAGCTGACACTACAGCATCATGTTCACTATGCTGAACCTATACCTATTTTTCTCAGTTTCCCCCCTTCTCTCCAAATATTTTACCCCCAAATGGGAATAAGTGAATGTACATGTATTCACCTGGAAGAGTTTTACTTCCTTTTACAGTCTGTTCACTTACTGTAAGGGCTCCTAGAGAAGAAATAAGTGATTAAAAGATGAGATTATGACACTCAAAACTTGGCAAAGTAGTTAGCAGCCCCAAATTACAGATGAATAATCAAGCCCAGAGATAAGTCAAAATATATTGTTCTAAGTAATGAAAAAGGGACTGAAATCCAAGTCCTGTGAATCCTAATCTAACACTATTGCTATCTTACTGAACTGTTTCTCTGAGTCATGTCTAAGACTTCCAACTACACCTCATGTCACACACACACACACACACACACACACATACACACACCCCTTTTAAGAAGAAATTTGGATCTTGTACATTTTATGAGGAGAATGATCAAATTGCTTCTTCAAGCCAACTGAACATTCCAATGACCCCATACAATTATTGATAGAATGTTTACAAACAGTCTTATACACACCAAATCAGAAGAGCTACAATGGGAACAGACAAATGGAAATACATAAGAAGTATATTGTTTACTCCTTTTTAAAAAGTTCCTGGGATTTATAATCCCAGATGATAGATAAATATACATCAATTACTTGTACCATGTTTGACAGTAACAACATCTAAAAGCTATTCAAGTTATTCCATGGACCAGTACTAGTCCACAAACTACTACAGTTTTTGAGGGAATAAAGAAATTAAGAGTTTAGTAATTTTTATAGTTATTTGACACAATTGTAACATTTTTATTGTATTTTTAAAATACTAGTTTGTAAATCAAATGAAAATTTAGGGTTAAAAAAATTTCCTTTACCACAGATAATTTGAGAAGCACTGCTAGACTACATAAACAGAATTAGTATGATTCCCTACACAGCCAGATTAAAATATGAGAATTTCTCCTATTCTTTAACTGAAAGTATACTTCTAAAATCTACACTTTTGAATTTGGAAAAAAAATTGAACAAGCCAGCAATGTAGTAAGAAACTGGGATACCATTCAGGAAATATTTTTTAAATTTGTTTTTGGAGGCTGATTATTGTATATGACTTAACCATATGGAAAAAAAATCTATTTTCTGTTTTATTCCAGGTTATAAAAAAATGAAAACTGATACCTTGTGGTCAAAGACAAATTTAAAGTTAGGTTTTTTGAAAAATGAAAAAAGAAAATTTATTAAAGATATGAAACACAGATTTTCCAAAGTATGACAATGGCTTAAATGTGGAGATAGGTAAATGCAAAAACATGAGTTGATGAAAACATCAAATTAATGATGGGATTGTAGTCCCAGCTACTCAGGAGGTTGAAGTGAGAGGATTATTTGAGCCTAGTTGTTGAAGGTTGCAATGAGCTATGACTGCACCACTACATTCAAGCCGCAAGACCCCTTCTCACACATGAAAAAAAATAATGGCATTGTGTGACATAAGAAAATTTCCTTTCTGGGGGGAGAGATTTGAAGTGAAGATTTACACATGTTATTTTACATATGTGTAAAATAACACAGTATCTCATTTTGTATTCAAATACATCAGCCAAAAAAAACAAGGCCAAAAAGCAGAAGGAGGAAAAAGATGAAGATGGAGAGGGAGGGGGAGGCAGCAGCACTACCACCACCACCAGCAGCAGCAGCAGCCATGGGAAAAATCTTGGTAATTGTTCAGTCTAGGTACGGCGTATATATTGTTTTCCTACTCTTGAGTATGTTTGAAACTGTCTTAAAAAAGCCAATCTACTTAGCTAGAAATATTTCTATGTCTGAAAGAAATGAAGATGCTTATTCTACTTAAAACCCCTTAAAATTCAAAAATAAAATCTATGTATTGATTATCCTTTGATGGACTTTACAAAGCACCAATAAAGGGAAACACTAAAAAGTACATTTAAAAAGAATATCAGGAAACAATATAGAGGAAGTTCAAAGTATAACAACACCAATTCAGTAATATTTTTAGCTTTTTCTAGAGCTAATAATAATAAAGCCAACACAGTAGCAAACATGTACCATTAATGATTACTATAGCCTTTGGCATTGCCATATGAAGTTCAATTCCCCAAGGTTACCAGTTACAGCCTGGTAATATCCTCTTGGTTGGATATTGCCTGAAGATATGGAAGGCTTTTCTACTGAAGAAGGTAATTAAATAATAGCAATAATAGTATAACAAAATCTTATAATTTGTAGTTGCTATATAATGAAGTAAATTGTGCTGTGATGTGTGCTGTTTAATATAGAACCTAACCCCCCCAGCTCTGCTTAAAATTAACTAACTCCCTGTAAAACCTACCTTATCTATTCTCCCCACATTCTCAGCAAATTCCCAGGAATCTCAAGACTCCTGTTTTTCTTGCTGACCAGCTGCAAGGTCACAGGGCAAAATACCACCCAAAGAAGGTACAATGCATTTCTCAAAATGCTATTTTTCAAATGTAACGTACATCACAAAACATGTTACAAATTAATTAACTTTTTTGTTCTGGCTTCTGTAAACCTGTTAGCTGCTCTGCCATCCTGTTAAAGAACATGCAAAATTATGCATGTAAATATATGAAATTTTCTGTAAAGATAATCCATGCTTCTCATCAGATTCACCCTTTTACATCACACTTTTTATCTGATGTGACCCAAGAATCAACCACCAACCAGATTGTTTGCCATGAGCCAAAAAACCTGGAATTTTCTCCACCCTTGGATAAAGCGTGGAATAGAAGCTGTGGACTTCTTTTGAAAGTCTCTTTACACTTCATTATTGGTTACAATAATTCATTTAAACCTCGTCTAAAGGTCCATTCTTAGATGTTGCTTATACATTTTCTCAAAATACAGACTTTAGAAATGTATCCATATGTATTAATTTCTACAAAAAGCTTTGATTTTAAAAAAACATTTGAGGCAAAATGTTAGTTACCAGTTTTATAAAGTAATAAAAATGCTTCGTGACACTATAGCTCTCTGGTATTTAGCCTGAGAGCTTTGCTTCCATAGTCAATATTCCTCAAGTTTGATGATGGGAGAGTCACTTTAAATCCTCTCTAGCAGGAAATCTTTTCCTCTATGTAACACTACTAGACATTTACCTGGGCAGTAATATCTCTAACAGTACAAACAATGTTTCTTTTTAATCTTTTCTTGCCCAAGATCATAAATGCTACAAATACCACGATAGTACACATAGCACAATGATAAAATATAATATATTTTCATGATACTTAGTATGTATGTGACCAGTCACCTAAGAGGAAACTGGCAGAAGAACAAAGGTAGAAACAAGTGACTCAGATGTCCAGCAGAGGTTCTGAAAAACATATACAGTACAGAAGTAAATCTACATTAGATCTGAATTTCAAATAAGGCAAACTCATAAATGAGAAGGGACTATTTTACTCATAAAATAAGAGAGCTCTGGAAAGAGATCTGGGAGTCATTATACACTGTTTCCTGAAGAGCAACATGTCCAATGTGCTGTTACAGTCAGAAAGGCCAACAGTAATGGTGGCCATTAACAGAGTGCATATTGGAAACAGAAAATGAAATACTACCTAAGTCTATTTTATACAAAACCATCTCTTAACAAGAATCTGACAATCCATGTAAGTGAAAATAAAATTTTTAGGAAGGTAAGGGCTGGGGGCCTCCCATATGAAAGTGAACTATAAAAAACTTTTAAATCTTCGGCCTGAAAATAATGCTGAAAGGTAACTGGCACAAAATGTATACATTCCAAAGGCAAGAGGTAGTGATAGAAGGTGAACATAGATTATTTCACAAATAACAGAATAACAGAACCAATGAAAACCCCAAAATCTCTAGTTTGGAGATGAAAATAATTTATAGGGTAGAGAATGCTAACAGGTTCTTTCTTAACTTCTTGTCACAATAATCCTGTGAGGAAAAAATTTACTATGTATTTCAACATGAATCTTTGAAAGAAAGATTAGACTGCAAAATGTCCTTCCCACATTTAATTTTTAAAAAATAAAGACTAATTGGTTTCAGGCCCAGCACGGTGGCTCACACCTGTAGTCCAAGCACTTTGGCAGACTGAGGCAGGCCGCTTACTTGATGTCAGGATTTCAAGACTAGGCTGGCCGACATAGCGAAACCCCCATCTCTACTAAAAATACAACAATTAGCCAGGCGTGGCGGCACATGCGTGCAATCTCAGCTACTCAAGAGGCTGAGGCAAGAGAATCGCTTGAACTCAGGAGGCAGAGGTTGCAGTGAGCTGAGATCACACCACTGCACTCCAACCTGGACAGAGCAAGACTCCGTCTCAAAAGAAAGAAAAAAAAAGACTAATTGGATTCAGTAAAAAACATATTTAGCTATTAATTTCATATATCTGTGAATGCAGAGTTTATTCAAAGTATTAAACACACACAAGAAATTACTGAAGTTCACCACCATCAGGAACATTCAATTTAATATGCAGTTTCATATGATACTATCTGTACTTCCTAAAGTAGGTGTAGGCTTGCGGCACCCACAAGATAAACATGGTTATTAAAATCAAACTTTTTTTTTTGAGACTGAGTCTCACTCTGTCACCCAGGCTGGAGTCCAGTGGCGCAATCTCAGCTCACTGCAATCCCCACCTCCCAGGTTTAAGTGATTTTCCTGCCTCAGCCTCCTGAGTAGCTGGGATTACAGGCACCTGCCAGGACACCCAGCTAATTCTTGTATTTTTTTAGTAGAGATGGGTTTTCACCATGTTGGCCAGGCTGGTCTTGAACTCCTGACCTCAGGTGATCCACCCACCTCAGCCTCCCAAAGTGCTGAGATTACAGGTGTGAGCCACCATGCCCTGCCAAATCAAATATTCATCCTCAAAAAATTATAGTAAGTACTAGAATAAAATATCATAAAATATTAAGCAGTGTTTTTAGAAAACAGAACAAATATGATGATCTTTTAAGAAACAGATTTATAAACACTCTAGATCCTTCCTCACCAATGGGTGAAACACAGACTAAACAAAATGAAAGCAAAGAGCATAATTAAGGAATTATTTACTTATAATTACCACCACCATGAAACACACAACAGTTTACCTACTTTCAGACTACTTAAATATTTTAAGTAATCATTATCAATTTTTTGGCAAGATTCAGCAATTCTGCAATTTCACAGGAATGAGTTGGGGAAAATAATTTTAACTTAATGAATTATTCTTTTCCTCCTGCATACATCATGGAATATAGGAAACATTATTTTCTATAGTTTATTATAACACAATGATGGAAAAGAGTGAGCAAACAAAGGTACAGAGAAAAAATAAGAAGGAAATCTTACGACAATAAGCTCATTTAGAGCAGAGACTACATTTAAGTGTCTGCCACATTCAAGGAGCCACCCAATAAAACCACTTAGTAGTTAGTTAATTCCAATAGTAGTGCTTATGGCAAACCATTTTGGTAAAGTCTGGGCTGGGCTCTGCCCAGGAAACAAAGCATACCCCACATAGAGTTCTCTCAATCTTTCCATCACTCTGCATACATGAGGCACAAGAAATAGAAGTAAGGAATTCGGTACTGCCAAAACAAAATCACCTCAACCAAAAGCACATATAAATGCCTCTAACTTGATATTGTGCTAAGCACTGCATAAAGAAGTACAGTCACCATCTGGTTATCTATATTAGTGAAGAGGAGCCATGGAAATTCAACATGGACAGATGATCCACTCAGCTAGTTTGGGGTCATGGCCCCTCTCTGCACAACATGGAAACTTAGTTGAAAAACAGAAAAGTAGCTCTAACTTAGCTAAGCAATAAAGGGGACATTCAGTCAATTCAGGAGCCCCCAACTAGGGGTTCCTACAATGTGGTTGCCATCCCAGGTGGAAATCTGGTCCCTAATTGCATCTGGGCAACAAAGTGCTCCAATGTGAGTCAAGACATAAAGAACTAAAATGGCACTGCAGTGAAAAGGCTGAGAAAAAAATGTCTATGAAAAAGTCATCTATTTTATTGTTAGAGAATAGTTCTGCCATCTAAGAACTTCAGTATTCTGAATCTACTAATTTTTGAAAATAAGGTCAACTAATTAATTTTTACAATATTCCTTTTGGATCTAAACAATGAATTTTGACTTTAAAGGCTTAAAACTGATTTAAAATACCTAAAAAGCAAAATAGCAGAACAGTGTTCTTCTGCTATTTTTCAAGTGTGTGTGTGTGTGTGTGTGTGTGTGTGTGTGTGCATGTGTATTTAACTGGCTCAATATTATAGACCCCCATAAAATCTTTTATTCAATATGAATCACTCAAACTTTTATTCATAACTTTGGTGATTTCTAAATAGTGCTTAACAGTTCACTTTTTGCCAAACTCAGATTACATGTTATATTAAAATCCTAATTAAGGAGAAATAGGAACACTTTTACACTGTTGGTGGGAGTGTAAACTAGTTCAACCATTGTGCGAGACAGTGTGGCACTTCCCCAAGGACCTAGAAAGAGAAATTCCATTTGACCCAGCAATCCCATTACTAGGTATATACTCAAAGGTTTATAAATCATTCTATTATAAAGACACATGCACATGTATGTTCATAGTGGCACTGTTTACAATAGCAAAGACCTGGAACCAACCCAAATGCCTGTCGACGATAGACTGGACAAGGAAAATGTGGCACATATGTACCATGGAATACTATGCAGCCATAAAAAAACGATGAGTTCCTGTCCTTTGTAGGGACATGGATGAATCAGGAAATCATCATTCTCAGCAAACCGACACAAGAACAGAAAATCAAACACGGCATCCTCTCACTTATAGGCAGGTGTTGAACAATGAGAACACAGGGATACAGGGAGGTGAGCATCACACACTGGGGTCTGCTGTAGGGAGCCAAGGGAGGGACAGTGCAGGGGTTGGGGGAGGTCAGGGAGGGATAACATGGGGAGAAATGCCAGATGTAGGTGATGGGGGGATGGAGGCAGCAAATCACATTGGCATGTGTGTACCTATGCAACAATCCTGCATGATCTACACATGTACCCCAGAACCTAAAGTACAATAAAAAAATAAAATAAAATCCAAAAAAAAAAAGAATAAAATTTAAATAAAGAAAGAAAGAAAGAAAAATGCAGTCCTTCCCAAGCAAGATTCTTACTCACCTCAATGGAGATTCTAAAATTGAAATAACTCCAGGGAAATGTTCAGGTAGGATTTAAACGTACTAATAGAAAGATTATTAAGCCTTTATACATTTTATCTGATTGTATCACCAACAAAATGTCCACTGCAGTTTCTTTTTCTGGTGTCACTGTTATGGGAGATGCTATGAAAGTTTTTTAAAAATCATTTTTTTACAAGATTTCACATCTGTATTACATTAAAATCTTTCATTTTAAGACCATACCAAAAACTGTTCCAAAGTGGTAAAAATTATGCTCTGAAATATAAAACTTAATTGGCAAAATTAAAAAAGGTTCTCTGCAAATATGTGAACAATTAAAACACATTTCCAGTAAATGTCTTGTTTATGCACAAACAAGGACTACTTTTTACAGTAATGAATATTTTCCAGAGTCCTGAATCTGTAAAGTTTGCCATGTGGGACTAGAAATGAATTTGGCAGGGCTGTTCACTGATTTATCCCAAGTGTTCACAAATGGTTTTCCATGTTTGATCAGCTACATTAACAGGTGTTCCAGTAGGAATGATTAGGGAAGAGAGGAGACAATGCTGTCACGTGATTGTCGAGTTTTGGTTTTTGGAAGTAATGCTACCTCCAAGGAACCATACAGCTATCCAAGCAGGGAACATTAGCTTTCTTTCCTGTGTTCCCAAATCTTCACACTTGGCTGTCTCTTTCCTTTACCAGTATGGGGTTGGTTAACATAAAGTCAACAACAGAGAACTTTTCTAGAAGAACCTTGGCATAGTTATGTTTAAAAAAAAAAAAAAAAAAAAAAAAAAAAAAGCACAAAATATAAGCCTTCCAAATCAATGGAGAAAGAACATAATTTCAAACAATATTGCCTGAAATTTTGCCAATTTGGAAAAAAGAAGATGAAATTAAAGTCCCACCTGATACCATACACCCAAATAAATTTCAAAGACATTGAAAAAATAATTTATAAATGATAGACCACATGCAAATATTTAACTCATTCATGACAAAGATTTTCTAAGAAAAATGCAAAGAAAGTGTTAAAAAGAAAAAAGTCTTAAATTATTTTTAAAGAATGCAAAATAAGTTATTGTACTACTATAGTGTAACTGCAATTCATCTTTCTACTTATAAAACTTTTATACTCTTCCATTTGAAAATTTAGAAACCACAAAGAAGTAAAAGCAAAAAAGCTTAACCTACCTACAATCCCAAAAAGTAGCCACGTCAGTGTTTTCATTATGTCCTACTATTTTATCTATATTATATTAGACACTATATATCCAGTCAATGTGAATGTACTTTGATATAGTTTGAGAAGGAACAAAACCCCAAACTCCAGGCATGGGGCACATACAGACCTCAGATCCAAGCCAATTAAGGCTTGATATTCATTTTGACCACAGTAAATCAATCATCCAGGGATGGTTGCATTACCTAGTCAGAGCCACTAAAACTGCTCAGACTTCTACAAAAGAAACTCTCATGTCTCCTAACAGGCATGATGCCATGCCTGGCAGCTGTCTGTGACCAGAAAAGAAGATGCTGTGTAAGAATGGAGCAAATAACGCAGACAACTGAGCCAAGAGATAAAGAGGAACTAAATTGTGATCTGAGCCCTGAAGACAATCAAGCCTGAAAGTCAGCCCTACCCCAGAATGTCTGATTTCTATGAGCCAATACATTTTATTTATCTTGAATTGGTTATGTTGGATATTTTATCATTTGCAACTGAAAGGAGCTACCAGATTCAACTGTAATTAGAGCACTAAAAGAATCTCTATGAAATTAGGTTTTCAATAATCCACTCCTCTTATCAACAGTTTCAATTTTCTTAGCTTAAATCTACCACATCCCCATGTCTAGGGCTGTGGTATCACACATTCACAAGACTAAATGCTAGAATAGGAGTTACCAGAAAAAAATTAGAAGGAAAGATTAAAAAATGATGGACTACAACACCACAGCCATAATCCACGAATTATTGACAAAGTTTGAGGACACACCCAAGAATTCCTATTGCAGTATAAAGTTTTGCCTGTTTTCCTCATAAAACAGTTTAGACATGATGCAGTCACACAAATTGGATTCCACAGTTCACTTCACAGTCTCACTCTGGGAATCTCCTAAACCCACAGATATGGCTAAAGCAGTTCAAAAATGGCAACCATTTTCCAGAAGAAAAGAAAGCAGCTCTAACAAAACTATGATATGTCACAACTTCCATTACCAGCCAGATCCTAATCATTGACTTGAAGGATAAGTAATTATACTCTACAGGTGCCGCATCAATCTATCAGTAACATCAATTTGTTGACCTCCTATTATGTGCTTAGCATTATGCAAAATGCTCTCTGAATTATAATGTGTATTGACACTATATTAAAATGTCAAAGTTATCTTTGTAGCATCTCAAAGAGATGTGTGGGAAACACCATGCAGACCTCTTCACTGTATCCATCAACCACACAACCATGTTTGACACCACTTATGAGCATTAACTTACAAAGGTACTGATCAGGTTTCATCACTGGAGAAAAAAAAAAAGCTCACCTCCATGACAGTTATATAATAAGGTCATTTTGTGTGTGTGTGTGTGTGTGTGTGTGTGTGTTAAAGGTAGTTTTCAAGTGCAGAAAATAAGAAAAAAGAGATGAAACTAAGATACTACTACTAACCACCAAGAGAAGCTTTGTACATAAAGCCCATGATGAGCTGTGTTTTGTTTTCTTAAATCATAATATAATTTGTTTTTTTCTTGTCTCTCCTGGCTTTTTGGCAAACAGGAGATGGAGAACAGGGAAACTGGAAAGAAAATTGCAGCATTCCACTGAGAAATCTTGAACAGCTGCTGAGATTGTGGCAAAGTGTGGAAAACCGAGGCGCCAAAGACTCAGCAGTGACTAAGCCACAGAAGAACTTCCGACCCCATGAAAGGAAGCAAGAGGAATTAGAGCATTAGGATTATCGAGACTTAAATGAAATTTGCATAAATGGAAGCCGTTGTTCATAGTAGTTGCTCCTAAGTGAAAATTGTATCTGTGGTAGACATTTACCGATTGACTAGCTTGGCTACTTAGCATCCACATGCAATTTTCAGTCTTGGTAGCATTATAAAGCCAGTTATACCCCAGCCCATCCAAGGGGACAGTCAAGTAATCCAAGCTGCAGTCATTGGATGCTTTACTATAACTTCTAATCTTGAGCAAAGTGGCATGAGACCATAAATGATGGAACCATTAGGTAGATCCTATTGCTGAATGCCAAGAGTGGCCTGTCCCTAGTCTATTGCCATGGATCACCCGTTAGCCTCCCATCTATTCTGGCATCTATCTGTTCAGCAGCCCTTCTCTAAACTCTTTTATTTCTTCACTTGGACAGAATTGGAATCTGTTGCTTACACCAAAGGCTCCGAAGTGATACTTAGGTGTTCAACCATATCTAGGTGCTTGTTTATTTGGCTCTTAGTCTAATACGTAATCATCATTTTAAGAGTATTTGGTGGTCACTCCAAAGAATTGGACAACACAGCTCAATCACAGATACAAATTAGGATTGGAAGCATTTGCATTTTACACAATTATCCAGACCTTGGTAACTCAGAACAGCAGCACTTCTGGCATAAAAATATTCTCACGGCCGTAACCCACACACATCACCTTGATCTATGAGTTAAAATTTTTTAGTCACAAGACTCCCTGCCCCATACACAAAACTTCAAGCCTAAACTTTCACCAACTTAACCTACTTCCTCAAAGGAAGGAAGGGAGGGAGGACAAAATGGCAAAAAGAAATAAATAAAGAGGAAAAAAGATTATAACTGTTTTTAACATTTTCTTGTGGAAAAAAATACACATTTCTTTAGCTTTTTGGAAATCTTTCCACTCCTATGATAGCCAAAAAAAAAAAAAAAATTTTGTCCAGTACAATCATATATAATTCATATAAAGATTATATTAATTTAATTTATTTTGACAACTTCTTAATTCATTCTTTTTTTCTGAGATGACACTGTTGTGTTTTTAGTAGCATAAGCTATGTGGTGGGATCATGATCCTTAGTGCCAGATGACAGTTTTTGTTAACAATAAACCATAATTGTTAATAATTATGTTTTGATGGGAAAAAATATATTACCAACACAAAAAGATACGACGATAAGTTTTATTAGAAAGAATGAAGGCTACAATTTATGAATTATCTATTTTTTGCCAGGCATAGAACTTGATGTTTTCCATAAATTCTCATTAGTTCCTCGTGACAATCGTCGGAGGGATCATTCTCCCATATTTCTAACAAGAAAATTAAAAGAAGTCACAGCAGACCTAAGATTGTAATGCCTGACTTCTTCCCAAAATGCTGTACGATTCACTGCTGTCCTTGCTTCAAGGAAACCAGGCCATGTCACCCAAGTACCACTCTCTATTGTATGGCAAGTTTCCCAGACTGTAATTGTAGTAATCAATTAGTAATTAAAGCTCTATAAACCCTTTCAAGTGATGTCACCACTTTCCAGAGAGTTTCAAAAGAATCTTGAACATTTTCCAAAAAGATATGACTAGTCACAGACTGATGACATTCGGTCTGATTCATGCTCTATTACAAAAAAGAATAAAGTAGATTCAGAAAAAAATTCTATAAATTAAAGTTAACTCACTAAATTATGCTAGCAGCCCTGCAAGGTGAAAAGCTGGGCTCACTCAGCCTGCACTTTTGTGCCTCTGGTAATGTTGTCTAACTCTACAGAGAATAAACATCATATAATATCCTTGAACCAGTCATCCAAAAATGTCTTTAAGCTTCTGGACTGCATTACTCTTATGAGAGTAATGCTGAGAAGTTCAAAAGTTCTTTGGTTTCGGTCTTATTTCCTCTTGAATTCTTTGCCCACCTTATCTCTAAAATGCAAAGGACAAAAGGAATGGCAAAAAGACACAGCAACTAAAGGATGCACAGAATTTTGAAAATCCATTAATACAGATACTCAGACCCCATATCCTCAAGATTTGACTACATTAATAACAGTGCAAATATATTCTTTGTATGCAAAAACAAGCTTTCCTAATTACACTGATAACAGCCAGAGGTTTAGAATTTCTAATCTGCCTGATTGTTTTTAATCAGATTATTTTGTAGGATGCTTTGATTGAATTCAGCTTATTTTTTCAGAAAAATATAGGGGTAGGGGAAGACTTGGAGCTGTAGAACTGCATTGTCTCTGTCTAAGCCATGAGCCATGTGTGGCTGTTGAGCACTTTGAATATACCTAATTCAAACTGAGAGTAACATGCCAGCTAGATTTCAAGGACTACTTCACTAAAAATTAAAAGAATGTAACATTTTGATACTGGTTACATGTTGAAACAATATTTTTGACATATTAGGTTACATAAACAGTATTCTTAAAAATGCCTTTGCCTCTTTTTACTTTTTAAAATGTGGCTACTAGAACATTTTAAATTAATTTCTATTTCTATTGAACAGCAATGATCTACTGCTACGGCTTTAACTCAGGATCTGTCACTCACCAGCCCAGCCACCACATAGGTTGTATGGATTGTGCAATATACAAGGGTACCTGCAGCAGGTGCAAGCAGGGGCCAAAATCCTTCCTGTGCTCTGCCAGCCAAGCCATCCCTGGAGTGAGAGCCTTTCTCTAATTTGCACACAGTGCCACACTGGCTAGGTGCAGCCCTGCTTGTTAGCTGCCTGCTTTGAACATGATATCTACCTCTCTTTCTCATTTTCCTCATCTGTAAAATGGGGAGACCCTATGGGCTTCATAAAGGCACTGCAAAGATTAAATGAGATTGTGCACATCAAAGGTCTAGCCCAGTGTTTAGCAAATAGTAAATCTCAACAAACAGTTGTTATTATTAGCTGTTCTGTATAAATCATCCTGCTTTTCAGTCTTCTTCATACTGCTGAAAATCTTCAGAAACATTTTCACTATCATATAGTCATCCACCAATATCCACAGGGATTTGGTTCCAGGACCCCTCACAGTTAGCAAAATCTGCAGATGCTCAAGTCCCTGATATAAAATGTCATACTTTTTGCCTATAAACTATGCATATCCTCCCATAATCTTTAAGTCGGCTTTAGATTACTTATAATACTGAATGCAATGTAAATGCTATGTAAGTTGTACTGCACTGTTTCCTATTTGTATTATTATTATTTAGGATATATATTATTTTAGGTAGTGATATTTTTTATTGCACTTTAGGTTCTGGGGTACATGTGCAGATCACACAGGACTGTTGCATAGGTACATACATGGCAATGTGGTTTGCTGCCTCCATACCCCTGTCACCTATATCTGGCATTTCTCCCCATGTTATCCCTCCCCAACCTCCCCACCCACCTCCGTTGTCCTTCTTCTGCCCCCCCCACAACAGACCCCAGTGTGTGATGCTCCCCTCACTATGTCCATGTGTTCTCATTGTTTAACACACTCCTTTGAGTGAGAACATGCAGTGTTTGATTTTCTGTTCTTATGTCAGTTTGCTGAGAATGATGGTTTCCAGATTCATCCATGTCTCTACAAAGGACAGGAACTCATCGTTTTTTTATGGCTGCATAGTATTCCATAGTATATATGTGCCACATTTTCCTTGTCCAGGCTATCGTCGATGGGCATCTGGATTGGTTCCAGGTCTTTGCTATTGTAAACAGTGCCACTACGAACATACATATGCGTGTGTCTTTATAATAGAATGATTTATAATTCTTTGGGTATATACCCAGTAATGGGATTGCTGGGTCAAATGGAATTACTATTTCTAGGTTCTTGAGGAAGCACCACACTTTCTTCCACAATGGTTGAACTAATTTACACTCCCACCAACAGTGTAAAAGAGTTCCTATTTCTCCACATCCTCTCCAGCATCTGTTGTCTTCAGATTTTTAATGATCGCCATTCTAACTGGCATGAGGTGGTATTTCAATGTGGTTTTGATTTGCATTTCTCTAATAATCAGTGATGATGAGCATTTTTTCATATGTTTGTGGCCTCATATACGTCTTCTTTTGAAAAGTGTCTGTTCATATCCTTCACCTTCTTTTGAATGGGTTTGGTTTTTTTGTTGTAGATATGTTTTAGTTCTTTGTAGATTCTGGATGTTAGCCCTTTGTCAGATGGGTAGATTGCAAAACATTTTTCCCATTCTGTTGGTTGCCGGTTCACTCTAATGATTGTTTCTTTTGCTGTACAGAAGCTCTGGAGTTTAATTAGGTCCCATTTGTCTATTTTGGCTTTTGTTGCCAAAGCTTTTGGTGTTTTAGTCATGAAGTCCTT
Source organism: Cacajao melanocephalus (assembly GCA_963573385.1). Lineage (NCBI taxonomy): Eukaryota > Metazoa > Chordata > Mammalia > Primates > Pitheciidae > Cacajao > Cacajao melanocephalus. The sequence goes on from CAUYLG010017314.1 coordinate 69,699, forward strand.
GCCTATGCCTATGTCCTGAATGGTTTTGCCTAGGTTTTCTTCTAGGGTTTTTATGGTGTTAGGTCTTATGTTGAAGTCTTTAATCCATCTGGAGTTAATTTTAGTGTAAGGTGTCAGGAAGGGGTCCAGTTTCTGCTTTCTGCCCATGGCTAGCCAGTTTTTCCAACACCATTTATTAAACAGGGAATTCTTTCCCCGTTGTTTTTGTCAGGTTTGTCAAAGATCAGATGTTTGTAGATGTGTGGCATTGCCTCTGAGGCCTCTGTTCTGTTCCATTGGTCTTTATCACTGTTTTGGTACCAGTACCATGCTGTTTTGATTACTGTAGCTTTGTAGTATAGTTTGAAGTCAGGTAGCATGATGCCTCCAGCTTTGTTCTCTTTGCTTAGGGTAGTCTTGGCTATGCGAGCTCTCTTTTGGTTCCATATGAATTTTAAGGTGGCTTTTCCCAGTTCTGTGAAGAAGGTCATTGGTAGCTTCATGGGGATAGCATTAAATTTATAAATTACTTTGGGGACTACGGCCATTTTCACGATATTGATTCTTCCTAACCATGAGCATGGAATGTTTCCCCATCTGTTTGTGTCCTCTCTTATTTCCTTGAGCAGTGGTTTGTAGTTCTCCTGAAGAGGTCCTTTACATCCTTTGTTAGTTGTATTCCTATGTATTGTATTATTTTTATTTATTTTTTCTAATATTTCTGATTTGCAGTTGGTTGACACTGCAGACGCAGAACCCGTGGATAGGAAGGTCTGGCTGTATTAGTCCTTCAAGCAGGTGGTTCTCTTCCTCACATATCCATGATTTAAAAGAAAGTATGAGTAAGTAGCCTGGCACTGTTTCTCAATAGTTGATTGGTAAAATATAATTGACCCAAGAAGCCACCACCATTGAATTTCACCAGAAGAAACTTTACCGCAACTATTGGGAAAGAAATATAATGAATGAAAATTTTTACAAGTAAAATGAAAATCTGAGCAAAGAGAAGGAATGCCAAATAAATTATTTCCCATCAACTTACTGTGATTATAATCTCTTTCCCTTGAAGTGAATGCCAGGTGTATAAGAAGGATAAAAACTTTCAATTAAGCTGCTACATAAAGATTAAATGACCTTTAAAACAACTAGTATACTTGGAAAGGCTATTAATCATTATTAGAGTATGTGTCAACCATGATTCAAAAGTATGAGGCCTCAGACTAGGCACCATATTTCAAAGGTGGTAATATTTCACTTCAGAGTGCAAAGTGACAAAGGTCAACTGGATGAAGCAGGAATATAAGTTCCCATCAGGGAGGGCTGTTACGTCAGCTTGTTTTCCCACTATGTGGAAATGAGTTACTGGACACAGACTTCATTAAGCTGTAAGCCCAATTACTATCACATGGCATCAACCGTATTGCAATGATAGCCCTTTCGAGAGGCAGCCAGCCGCTGTTTTTACTAGAGAAACACTGGTTTGGACAAGATTCATAAATGATTTTCATTAACTATCATTTACCATTAGTGCAAATAAAAGCATTAAATGCCCACTTTGCTGTAGAGAATGACCTTTGGCCCGGATTCTCTCTCTAACCGATGAGGGCTAAATGTATTGTGACAGCTCCTAATCACATTTAGTGCAGCCCATGATTTGATGGCACTGGGTGTCCCATCAACTACAGACAGCCCTTGCAAGGCCATTATATTTCATTTCCTTTCAGAGATATGCATATTAGGATCCCAGGGAATCGAGAAGTATAAGCCTCTCCCAATCACCCGGAGTATATTTCAGTAGCTTAGAAAGCTCACACAGTGACATCATTACTTATAAAGAAGTGCTTGCAATGAGAACATATTTCTCTTCTTTATAATTCAGGTTTATGTGCCTAAAATGCTTTAATCCGATCAGCCCAACTCTAGTACGATAGATAAAAACCCAGTCATCATAACTCACCAGTCAGAAACAATCCCCTCCAAAATCCACACGTAATGTTTTTCAGCTCAGTTTCATCTCATAAAAAGTTAATACAGCTGTGTGATATTTAATACTGAAGCATTGGGGCCTGATTTTATACTAATCCAGGATAACACATTTCACAGAAACATCAAGGGGAAACACTGTGAAGTCAAGACTCGTAACATGAAAATGATTTACTTTGGAACTCTAACTCCTTGATTTGAATGAAAACAAGCAAATGGCTGCCAAATGTTCAAAATAAAATACTAAAGTATGAGTCCAACTCCACATTTCCATAGGCAATAGCTTACTTTTTTCCAAAAGAAATTAGATCAGGCATGCTATGGTTTGAAGGTGTCCCCCCAAGTTCCCATATTGGAAACTTAATTCCCAATGAAACAGTGTTGGAGGAATAGGGCCTAATAAGAAGCGATGAGGTCATGAGGGCTGTGCCCTCATGAATGGATTTATGTCATTATTGTGGGAGTGGGTGAGTTATCTTCTGAGTGGGCTTCTTATAAAAACAAGTGTGGCCTCTTCTTGCTAATGGCTGTCATGTGCACCCTCTTGCCCTTCTGGCCTTCTTCCATGGGAGGAGGCAGTCTAAAGGCTCTCACCAGATGTTGGCACCATGCTCTTGAGCTTCCCAGCCCCTAGAACTGTAGCCAAATACACTTCTATTGTTTGTAAATCACCCAGTCTGCGGTAGTGGGTTACAGCAGCAGAAAGACACTAAAATAATCACTACCCCAGCAAATATCTGACCCCAAACAGGGGATAGTATTTTCTAAATACACAGTCTGAGGCCAAGAGAGAAAAGACTTGGATTCACAGAGTTATGCAAAATGTGTTTTATCATAAAAAGCCAAAGCCAGAAAATAGCTGAATTACATATTGCACATGCAGTAACTGTTTGGAAGCGGGTGTCAATTATCAACTGTCTTTGCAGCATAAAGACCCACTTGTTCTCTACTCTTTGTTCCCTGCAAGCACAGTCTCTAAAATCAGGAGGAAAACAGCAAGATCATGCTCATGCTCTGTTCCATTGGAAAGTGAAACATATTTATGAAAAATCTGAGGAAAAGCAATGCTTTTTATCCTGATACAAATATTTAAGGAGAAGAAAGAAAGGCTGTAACACCAGAGGATACTTTAGTCTTTTAGAAGCTAAAAATAGATAGTTTACATAGACAGGTCTCCTTTCCACAGACTTTTAGCAGAATACCATGTGTTTTATCAACACTGAAAGAGCCTAACCACTTTTAACTTGGCTACATGGATACCCCATTAAAAAAAAAAGAAAGCCCCATCATCATTGCTTTCTGTATTTGGAACCTACGAGAACTTGGAAGTCAGAAAAAAATGCTTACCTCTATGAACTAAACTTTAAAAATCAGAGATATGCAAAGTCACTTTAGAGAGATACAATGGCTTCTGTGTGAAGAAAGGAGACCGTTGGCAGTTGAAGCCTGGATAGTGAAGATGATGATGGTATATCACGGCCAAGCATTTTGTCAAACCATTTACTTACACATTTTTTACAGGTAGCGAACTTGAGGCACAGCGAGACAAGGAACCTGCCTGGCATCACACAGAGGAGTCATAGTTTGCAGTGCCCATCCAAGTCTAGTTTAGAGAATCTGGTCAAGTGACAGGTCTTGCTCTTTTGTGGAATTGATGTAATCAACCATCTCATCCTCGTGCCATTAAATATTTAAATCATGTAACTTACTCACCTCAGCTGGTTATAGCCTTGCTAAGCAACCAGCTGACTATAATTTGTTGTCTGTGCCTACAGGGAGATTATGGGTTAGCTGGTGACATGGATCTTGGGATTCACTGTACCTTCCTCAATTGCTTTGCTGTTTTATACATTAGGGTAAAAAGTTTCTGAGTCCACAACTGAGAGAAGAAACCACTAGCAGTGCAGTGACAAATGTGCTGAGCTTAGTGAGAGTGGGTGCAGAATGTGACAAATTCACAAAATTAATGTATTTCTGTGATGAGATCCCCAGCAGGTTTGGGGCAGGATATTCTGGACATTGCCACTGGCCAAGTTTGACCTTTCTCCTTTTCAGTTAAATGCATACCGTTACACAATTCGTGGCCTCTGATATATCATGGCTTCCTAAAACATTTTTAAAAGAAAAAAAAAAACTACAGAAAATAAAAGCCTAAGGTCATATAGTTAACTTATAAAGAGCTCATTACACCACCTTTTAATACTACCTTACAACTTGATTCCCGTGAATATAAGCATGTGGAACATGCTTTATTTGTACTTCTTCATGCTATCCTGCACTTTGGATATGGATTATAGAGCCTATTGTGCTTCTATTTTTAAAAACTTCAAAGTCACTGAAACTAAAAGCTCTGCTTCCTTTTTTAATGTTATGCATTTATGAACAAGCCACCATTGGAAATAAAATATTCTGAATGTTTCTTCAAATAGATCTTCCATGTTTTAGTAAAACAGGGTAGTTCTACTTAATCGAGTTTCTTTTGAAGAGAAAGTGTGTTTAAATTCAATCTTGAAAAAATGGGTCACCTGCAACTGTGTCAATTTCCCAATTTATTCATTGCCTTAACCTTGACATATCCATGCTCAACAGGCAATCTGTTCATAGATTACCCAAGCTAGTGTTTAAATTAGGAGGAAAAGCACTCTGAATGATACTTAGAAAACAGCTGTGAGGTCAAATCCTAGGAGGGTGGTACAACAGAGGGCTTAACAGCAAAGACTGAGGTTTGTGGCATAGACAGCGAGCAGAATCCCAGCTTTGCTACAGGAGAACTGTTGACCTTGGGCAGGTTAACTTCTGAGTCTCCGTTTTCTCACCTAAATTAGAATAAAAAAAAAAAAAAACTAACATTTGAGCAATTACTGTGTGTCGGACATTCTGATTAGCAATTTAAGCGTCACTACTTTATGACGAAAGTGGTATTACTATTGCCACTTACAGATGGGGAGTTTGAAGTTCAGTGAAATAAGGCTTGCCAAAGGCAGCCAGCTAGTAATGCCAAGAGATGGTATTTGAACCCAGGCTGTATGACTCTCACTTGCCTACTTAATCGTCTGACTTACTGCCTCCCAGAGTTCCTAGTATAATTAAATGAGATGATACATGTCAAATACATCACCCAGCATGTATGAAGTACTCAGAAATTGCAGCTGTCATTTTGATTTTTATTTATTAAGTGTTTATTTGATGCTGAGGTGAAAAGAAATGTAGGTCCTTGAGGTAAAAGTTACTCCTTGTAACTGAAATTTGTTTCTTATATGAAAATACTACTTATATCACTTTAATGGCAGGAGTAATAACACCCTTATAGTCACAGAGTGGTTCAGAGCATGGCTCTAAACTCAGAATACCTGAATTCAAAACACAAGTCTGCTACTTACTGGTAGGATCTTAGAAAGTTGTTTAATCTCTTGAAGCTTCATCTGTACAAGGCCCCTACCTCAAAAAATTGCAGTGATAATTAAATGAGACCATACATCAAAAGCATTTAGCATAGTGCCTGGCACAGATTTAAAACTCTGCAAATGTTAGCTATTATGTGGGGTATGGCCTGCTTCTCTCAATAGACTCCATGTCTCTTTGTGTAAATTATGTCTATTGGTATGTCTGTTCATTTGAGTTGTCATATGCTAACAAAGGTGTACAGGAAGTATTTTAAATGGTATTTACTTATAAATCTCTAGAATGTTTTCTCTTACCGGTACATTCACCATCATTATTCTAGCACTGCTAACACATACAAATAAAAGCCACACAAGGCTTTCCTGTTGTCACATTTTTCTTCCCATGTCCATTTACATAACTATTTTGTTTTCTTTTGAATGAACTCATTTCTAGGAGTATGTTTCTTGGATCATTCTCTTTTTTAAAAAAGATGTATCAGTTTCTAAACGTGGTGTTTTTCTTCTACACGACTCTAATTGACAATGCTTCCATCACATGTGTGGGCTTCACTGAGTGTCTGCTTCCAGTAAGCACAGCTCTGGGTTCGTCCCCAGTTGCTCCCTTAAAGATGACTTCATTTCTTCTTCTTCTTTTTTTTTTTTTTTAACCTAACCCTAGCCTATGATAAAGTCCATTCCATGTCCTCAAGCTTTCATATCTCCTTTACCTTACAATATCCCAAGTCGGAGAAACCACATTATAGCTACGTGTTAACTGCAGAGAAGGAGAAATAATGATTTCGAAACATCATATCAACTCAACTGGTTGAAAAATAAAAAATTCAGTCTAAGCATTGGGGTACTTTTTTCCAACACAATAGCAAATAACTTTCACTAAAGCCTTAAACTGTCTTTATTTCTCCCTAGCTATTTTAGATTATTAAAAAGTCTTTACTATCCCATTTTCTTTTGCCCTGTGGTCTTTGGATCTCATTAGAAATGTTTATTCTTGAGAATGCAAGGTTTTGCCATACCGTCAAAAAATATGGAACTTCTCTCCTTTAATCACCAATTAGCATGTTTTGTTTCTCTTTTCTGTGTTTATGCACTTTAAGCATGAAACTCTGATTTCTCTAAAAAAGAGCCTAAGCCCTTCACACCAATTTCAACTGAGGAAAGTGGAAATGGAACATTTCAGCTTGCTCCCTCTCTTTTTAAATATTTAAGATACAATCACCAGTCCATTAAAAAGGCATCATTTTATCACCTGTAATCCTCTTTCTTAGAAAAGTGAGTACGTTTTACGCCTTCTAACCAAAATGACATCAACAACAACAAAAAAATTACATATTCAATTTTAGGTAACAAAGGGTCATAGGGAAAGGGGTGATAATGTAATGGTCTGAATGCTTTTCCTAGAGAGCAAACACTGGTCCCAGCCAGGAGCACAACTGCTGGTCTGACCTCTTAAATTTATCACATCTAAGACCCTTTTCTGAGCAGCCTGCCTCAGGTCAGATACAACGTTCCCAACTGATGTGTCTCCATTCTCCCTTTGCCCTGTTATCTAATACGGACTTATGGTCATTTCTCTATCCAGACAGACACCAGTTCCACAAGAGTTTGCTCAGAGAAGTTGCATTTATTTCATAATTGTTTAAAGCAAATCACTTTGCCCCCATTTGCAGGCACTGCATTTTAAAGTATATACGTTTTACCTTTCGACTGTTAAGTCAGTCTTCTGTGTTTTGTCCATATAGGTTAATTCTAAAAATGGAAAACCAATTAAGAGCGTTTATGATTTTTATAAACGCGTAGCTATTATTCACTTTAGAACCAAGAAGAATAATATACAAGCAATCTGTTGTCCTAAATCACTTCTAGTTGGAGGAGACAGTTTTCAGGCCCCCACACCAACTAACCTCTTACCGTCTTCCTAGCTTCTTTTACTTCTCCTAAGTCTGACTCTTACCATATTGCCGATGGGCCTCCTGTTACAGTCTTTTCATAAACTTCCTGAATGATTGCGCACCGCAAAATATCTTCATTTGACCTTCATGACTGATTGGTAATGTGACTAAGTATAGAATGTTCAGCTTCAAACCCTTCCCCACCCTCCCAGCAATTTTGAAAACGCTGCTTTTTTGTCGGGTATCCATCCAGTGTTGCTGACAAAAGGTAGAATGTCATTCCAAGTCTTATTTCTTGGTAAGTAATTTGTTCCTTCACTTTGGAAGCTTTTAGGATCTTCTCTTCATCCTCACAGTACTAGAATTCCTCTAGGATATATGAAGTGTATTCTCACAACTCTCATGACAGAGACGCATCTCAAACTCTTTGGTCCCTAATATGAATCCCATGCAGTAGTACTAAAATCAGATATGGCCAGACTGCTGATTTCAAACAATGTTATTATATCTCCGTCTCTCTCTTTCCATCTCTCAGGCCTGGTGTTCTATGTGTTGGGTTCTTTCTCAGGCTGATGCTCTCCTTATGGGACAAAAATGGCCCCTTTTTGTTTCAAGATCACTGAGTCCTTAAGTGCTAGATGAGCTCACAAAGGTTAAGAACCAATCTCTCCCAACTTCCATGAGGATCCCTAAGAAGCATTAATCAGCCAGTTCTAACATATGGTAGAGGAATGGTTAATTACCAAAAGCTGAACACTAAGCTAGCAGTAGGTTTTCTTTTTCTTCATTCTGCTTGGTACTTACTGGAATCTTTCAATCTGAAGAGTTGTATTTCCTCTTCCAAAAAAAACCAAAAAACAAAAAAAAACGAAAAAACTCGTCTATTATTTTTGGGCTATGTCCTTTCTTCTATCTTTCTTTTTCTCATTTTCTGAAGTTCCCATTAGGGTCACATTAGATGTCTGGGCCTGTGTTCTCATCTAAGTGTTATTTCCTTATGTTCTGATTCATTTTACTGTAAATTATCAAAGGTTTCCTTGATGCTATCTTTAAGACCAGCGACATGGTCTTCAGTCCCACTTGATTATTTGGGCCATCCATTAATTTTTTAAATGTAATTTTTCCTATTTTCATAAACTCTTGCTATTTTCTGGATGAAAGCAGTTTACTCTGAGAATATTAATTTAAAGTTTTTCCATTATTGAAACTATTTCTACTTAATTTAGAAACAGTTGTTCTGTTTATTTTCATTCTTTCAAGATTTTCCTCAGTGTTTTCATCAAATGTCTGCTAACCTTTGTTTGTTCACTAATTTTTAAAAATATATTTAGGGGAGATAACATGGACTTACTTTAAGGCTATAGATGTTACTTCTACAGGCATCTCTCCCCTTGAATGAAGGGCTGACAGCAGGCTCTAGATGGGACAATGGTATACTTGAGATGTCAACAGGTGCCCATCCTGGAGTTTGCTGGGACATGAGGAATGCAAAGAGACTGAGGACAGACATGATTACCATCGGAATGGAATCCTTTGCTGTATTTCCTTCCCAGCCACTTACCTTTTCTTCAGTTTACCTGATCATATCTGTTGTGGAGATCAGGACTTCCTACATACACCGCGCTGCTTCACTATAGACTCCTACAGTCTCACTGAGAGCTACCCTCAGACAAATTGGTTTCTTTAGGAAGCAGTTCTTCAACCTTAGCTCAAGAGCAAAAGCCCATTCCTCCAAGCTGTTCTAATTAATAAGGGCTCAGAGGGGCCACCAAATGTTCATGTTAATAGAAACACAGTTCTATACAGTGAATAACTTTGATGATTGCTCTGTGGCTCATTCCAGCTCTCTATTGACCCCCAGACTTGAAGCTGCTCTAAATTTTGGTTTCTACTGAGCTTTCTCCATCAGTCCATTGAGTAAACTGATGCTTTTTGCCTTCTGCATATTCTTCAAAACGTCTGGCCATTGATAGTTTAAAGAATGTTCTTGCTCAGCGCTATTACAGTTCCACTCTTTAAAAAAAAAGTCTGTAATGTTACTAGAAAGAGGAGTCAGATACATGTGGTCAGTCTTCTATCTTGAGCCAGAATCTTCCAGATACCAATTGAAGGCTATTGCATTGACAAAAATGCATTGACGGATCACTTGAGATAAGGAGTTCAAGACCAGCTGGCTAAGATGGCGAAACCCCGTCTCTACTAAAAATACAAAAATTAGCCGGCCGTGGTGGTGCTTGGCTGTAGTCCTAACTGTTCCAAAGGCTGAGGTATGAGAATGGCTTCAACTTCACCGCAGTCCAAGGGAGGTTGCAGTGAGCCAAGATCGCGCCACTGTACTCCAGCCTGGGCAACAGAGCGAGACCCTCTCTCAAAAAAAAAGAAAAAAGACTGCAAATTAAAAATAAAAAGAAACAGGAACAGACAAAAAATATTTTAGAAGCATTTTATAGCATGTAAGGATAGTGGCAAGGCACATTCTTAAGATGGACACTGCTTTTGTTTTGTTATTTTTTCATGGGATCATCAAAAACCTACTTTTCTACAACTTCCTTTTGTCAATCACATATTACCAGCATCTTTCCAAGACATTGCAAGCAGATTTGCCTTATTCTTTACCTCTTTAATAAATATAAAATAATTTGTTAAAACGTTGCCCTATTTATGCCATTGCCTATGTACTTGCTTTTAAGTAGAGTGCTTCAGTAGTCACAATTATATATCTTTAAGTAGTCATGCTAGTGTTTCTGTAGGGTAAACTATTAAAATTATAGAGATTACAAAGTCATGGATTGTGGTCATTTAACATGTCGATAGTGACTGTCAAATTCCTTCCAAAAAGGATGTTCTAGCCTCTTTTCCTCTGAGAGGAAAATGTGTATTTGTCACACATTTGCCACCACTCAACATGATCAATCTTTGTATTTTTTGGAATCCCAAAGTGTGGAGATTACAGGCGTGAGCCACCATGCCCAGCCTAATTTGCAGTCTTTGGCATAAGCCAAACATAGTTGATGGCTATTGTCAGATAAAAACAAACAACAACCTATATAGCATCACAAATCATGAAATGCAAGATTTCTCTCGGGGGAAAAAAGTATCGATAGACTGTAATGACCAAAAAAGTGCTGTAAATCACAAATAAAATATTTTCATATTTTAGAACATTTGACTTCCTAATTTGTATCTTCACGCTTTCCAATTTTAAGTATCCAATTTTAAAGCTGATGTCAGAATCTTTTATGTAACAATTTGAATTCAACTTCATTAAGACAAAAATAATTTTTACCAATAATTTCTAAATGAAAATCTTCTGATTTTACCTGTAATCCATGTCTAGTTGTACATTGTACCTTCAAAGGCACTGCATAATGTTCCGGTTCCCATACTATTTCTTCAAAAACTCCCTTTTCCCTTCCGTGAGCATTTCAAAGTCAAGAATAAAACAACCAGTACCAGAATGTATCACATAAAAAACAACGTGTTTCACAGAAATGGTAAAGTTGAGGCTTGTTTTAAAATTTAAAGTGACATTTGGGTACTGTATACTCCTAACATCGAGAGGCAAGAGTTTTACAAATGAGCCATCAAAGGCATTCTTGAATTCTGCTACAACAGATATTATTTGTAGCATTTCTTTTTTGATTCTTAGAATCATCTTTCGGCTTACATTACCCAGCTGGACTTGCTTGTTATCTACTTTTTTCATGAGCGCCCTTAGCATATTAATAATTCCCTTTCCAATAACTGCAATATTCCTGCCATATCCGAGTCTGATTCTGATTCTGATGCTTGCTCTGTCTCTTCAAACTGTGCTGTCTTTTAGTATGCCTTGTAATTTTTGTTGAAAACGAGACATTTACTGGGTAAAAGGAGCTGCAGTAAATAGACCTTTAGTGATGTTGTGCTGAGCTGTGAGGGGTGGGGACACATTCTGCAATCCTGTGAGTAGGTGTCAGTTTTAGTGAACCTGTGCCCCTGAGTTGTAAACTTCACAAATGTTTTTCTGTGCCCCCTTTTAATGTCCAGCACAGATCAGGCAAAACTAGAGGGGACTTCCCTTCCCCATGGTCACTCAGGCCTTGATAAAAGACCAGTCTGTTAGGCTCTGGTGAAACGGTTTCTTTCAAGGGCAGATCTTAAGAACAGAACACCTGGGCCTATTTCGAAATGGTTACTTTTCCACCCATCTTGTCAAAAGTACAACTGGATTTTTCTCCACTATTCACTATGAGAACCTGGTAGGGCTCCTACAGATAAAACTCACAGAAGTGTGGGAGCAACTCCCTAAAACTAGGTTTCCTGGACTTCTGAACTCTTCAACTTGTCCATGGTGAGCCTCCAGCAATTCATTAATTATAGTTTATGTTTCTTTACTCTAGCACTAGTTTCCCAGAGGTTTTTTCCTTTTGAGTTTCTACTCTGGTAAAATTGTACTTCTCTGTATGTCCCTGTTTCTCCAATTTTGGGGGCATCAGTTTGCTCTTCAGCCCTTCAGTTCTCTGAGGAATCTAAGAGCTGTTAATTTTCCAGCTTATTCAGCATTATTTGTCTTATGTGTGGATAAGGGAGACATCATCTTCCAAGCTCCTTACATGCCAGCTCTGGAAAAGTGAAAATGTTATATTATTTGATATTAGATGCATATTTGAATGTGCCTGTGACTTGGAAGTATTTATTTCTATTATTTATTTTAAATATGACACATGAGGAGAGAAAGTCTTACTTAAACAAATTTATTCAATACGTTAACAGCAGGTTATATAAGAAGCTACAGTCTCTGACTCTGACTTCTCTTGGATAGTCTCTGACTATCAGAATAGTGCCTCTGTTAATAGGGTCAACCTTCTTGCCTGCAATAATACACACTGACATTTTCTTAACTATTAGAAACTGGTAGTAAAAAAGCTTTTAACTTTCTATTTGGTGGTGGAAGTAGGGAGAGGGGGGAATCTTATTAATCCTTTGTCTTTTTTTCTTTCTGTTTTTTTTTATACAGAGTTTTGCTCTCGTTGCCCAGGCCAGATTTAAGTACAATGGCGCAATCTTAGTTCACTGCAACCTGTGCCTCCTGGGTTCAAGTGATTCTCCTGCCTCAGCCTCCTAAGTAATTGGGATTATAAATGCATACCATCATGCCTGACTAATTTTTGTTGTATTTTTTTTAGTTTTCGTACTGTTGGCCAGGCTGGTCTCGAACTCCTGACCTCAGGTGATCTGTCCATCTCGGCCTCCCAAAGTGCTGGGATTACAGGCATGAGCCACCATGCCCAGCCCTAATCCTTTGTCTTTAGTTAAGAGTAATTTACTGATGGGATTAGCAGTTGATTCTTTTAGATAGATAAGGTAGCTATTAAGAATTAGGGCAGCTTCCAAACTCACAACACTATGTTATCCAAAATTACACACTTTCTCTCTCTTTCACACACACACACACACACACACACACACACATATCACATCGCATCACAGGAAGGGAAAACCAAATGGCTCACCAACACAAAAAGAGACGCTCAAATGTAGTATTAATAAAAGAAATGCAACTAAATCCCATGAGAATGGACAATTTTAAGTGATGGTTAAGAATAATTTTCACATGTTTCTCATAAATGTGCTTGCATTTACAATAAAAAATAAATATAAGCATACTTGAAAGTGATACAGCATTATTTACTGTACATTCTATAACCAAACAATCTAACCTCAAACATGTACCCCAGAAACATTTTGACACAATAGAGTATTGCTTGTCATAGCTGGGAGTGAGAGTACCTACCACTGGAGAAATGAATCAGTAAAATACGATGGATGCATACTTGTAATATAATATAATTGTTAGTGAAGCAAACCAGCTATACACAAAATATAAGTCAATATCAAACATAGAGTTTTGGGTAAATTAAGAAACCAACAGAGAACCAGAGTATAATACACAAAACAAGATGATATATTTTATAAGCGTCTATCTTTTTTCAATGATGGCTCCACTAGAGTAGGTACCTATGTGGAAGAGGAGAATTGAAATGAGGTAAGGGGCATGGAGGAGTAAAGGAGGAAAATGAAAATAAAACCAAACAGAAAAAGCCTTGCATAGGAAAGAAAAAAAAATGCCAAATACACATAAGCCCTCTCTAAAACACTTTTTTTGTGTGTATGTGACGGAGTCTTGCTCTGTCTCTGAGGTTGGAGTACAGTGGCAAGATCTTGGCTCAGGGCAATCTCTGCCTCCAGGGTTCAAGCGATTCTCCTGCCTCAGCTTCCTGCATAGCTGGGATTCAGATATGTGCCACCACATCTGGCTAATTTTCGTAAATTTGGTAGAGGTGGGGTTTCACCATGTTAACCAGACTGGTCTTGAACACCTGGCTGCAAGTGATCTGCTGACTTGGCCTCTGAAAAACTCTATATTTCACCCATCTTTTCAGTTTGCCCTGCACTTGCCAGCTCACAGCGGACAGGAACCATACCTCTAATCCTTTGTCTTTTACTTACCAAGTTTTCCCACATTCCCCATCTTTACCTGCCACATTGTCAAACAAGTAATCATTTGTTTCTTATGAATTTGTTGATAACTCAGGAATTCAATAATAAAAAATCGAGTATCTTAGTAATCATCAATACCTACTTCCTCAGTTTATAAGTTTGGATTTGTTTTGTGATTTAGAAAGTGACACAAATATACTCAGAGCATCTTGTAGCACTTAAATACATTTTATAATCTTTGATACTAAATGCTTACTCAAATTTGTCTATAATTTGGAAATAATCCTTTTAATCATACATAGGAAAAAATGACAGGGGAAAGTCTTGCTTAGACACATACATGCAGTAAATCAGTAGCAGGTTACAAGTGAGAAGTTAGGGTCCCTGGCTCTCAGACTAGTCTCTCCCTTACTTGGGCCATGTACAGAAAGATGAAAAGATGCCTAAGAGCTAGTTCCAGACAGCCAGGAACAGACGGTAAGTCTCCGGAGTCCCAGGTTAACGAGCAGCCTTCTTTCCTCACTGTTCTGTGCATATTTGCACTGATTTTAACTGATCAGCTATTTCCCATAATGGTACCTCCCTGGTACAACCAATATCATTATTTTCAAGGGGAGGGTATCACAAAGTGACTTATCAGTACTGGAGAAAGACACAGTCAAGAGCACAAAAACCAGGAAACTTTTCAGGGAGACAGCAGTTCCATAATTTCATACTTTTCACATGAAATCCAAAAGGGCAGGAGAACTTACTTTCTAAATATTTTTCCTACAACTAAATAAAGGTTTCAGTGTTAAAAATTCAACATGACATGGTCATAGTCCCCTGATTCAAAACTCCTATCTTCTTCCTTTATTAATCATATTTTGTCATCAATATAACACTAAAAAATCAAATTAGTACTCACAGACAAAGGAGAGGCTCACAAAGTTCCCCTCCCACCAAAAAATAAAAATAAAAAAAAGTAAAATAATCCCAGAAGAGTGAATTAAAATGCTCATTTTTATTTTCCCAAGGTCTAAATCTCCTCTGGCACCTTCTGTTATCTTTTATTTACAGGGAAAAAATTTTCAGCTGTCCGCCTATACTTTCTCCTTTAGGCATTTAGCCCCAAAGAAAAAGGAAAATATTTCTAAAGAAAGCCCAAAATATAAGAAATGAAGAAACAGATTAGAATCAAAGTGATTTCTACAGAAGGTTGAAAATGGTGTCACTTAGAGTAACCCTGGATATACAGATTACATGTGACGAACTCTGATCTTTTATAAAGAATCAGAATTTGTATCTATAGAAAAAGCTTCCAGCTATAAGAAAACAAAAGTAGCAACAATAAACAACACTGATCTCTTTTCTCACAGAGGCACTATTCATGGACAAAAGAATTGAAGTGGAAAAATAACTACAGATTTCAATCAGCTCTATGGAGTGGTTCACACAAACATACACAGAAAACAGGCTTAAATGATAATCACCTGAGCCAAGCGCAATAAACCTTGAGTAATGGCACATCTCCCAGGTTGAAGACTGACTTCATGGGCTTAGCAGCGGCCTGGAGAGGTCACGGAGAGGGGCATCTCATATTGAGAAAAGTCCACTTAACCACCCCTGCCAAACAGAGATTCTAAAAATGCTTAATGTTTTCCCAGTAAGACTCCAAAGTCACACCCAGGAGCACATCTCAAAGCTTAATATCCTACAATACCAAGAAATGATTTCATGCGGGTAACTTAAATCACCCACCCTAGAGATTTAACCTGTTTCTTCTCTTTTTGACTGCAGAGGATAACAGCTGACCCTGCTCCAGTGACAAGTTCTTCCTCTATTGGAAATGTATTATCAAATTGTTCTTCAGGATGAGATGCTATTCTGTTTGACCTTTGCTTCTGGTTCTCCCTTCAAACACTTTGGTGGCTCCTCAGGAAACCCTCTGTATCATGAGAACAAGTCATGTGTAGAGAAGAGCAAAGAGTTACTTTCATAATAATTGTAAGAATAGGAGAAGTCCACAATGGAGCTTTTTAGACATTGTTCCTGACATGGGTGTGTGGGAGGAAATTGAGAGCAACACTCAAAAGGTTATTAGAAGAGCGAGTGATCCCTTTCGAAGCACTTATCTTAAAGATACTTCCTAACAGTAACATTTATCCATTAAAGTATACTCACATTTATCTATATGAATGTTCTCTGCAGCCCTGTTTATAATAGGGAAGAATTGAAAGCAATGTTAAAGTACAATATTAAGGGAAGAATTGTCTTAAAATTATATGGACATTGAGTGGAATATTATTCACGCAAGAAAAGTAATGCTGTTAGATGAGCATTTAACATTGTTTATGATACAGTATATTGTGACATTTAAGAAAGCAGGTTGCAATACAATGTGTACAGAGTGTCCTAATTTATGTTAAATTGTGTATGTATTTGTATCTAAAAATATTAGTCAAAAAATACACATATCAAGATCTTGGCAGTGGTAATTATTAGGTAGTAGGATTATGAGGATTCTCTTCTTCTTATCTTTACCTACCAGTGTTTTCTGATTTTTCTCATAATGAGCCTATGTTGCTTTTAAGTAGGAAAAACTCCAGCATTTATTTTAGTTTTACAAATATCTTTCAGAGAAAATAGCTTAATGCTTTGTACAAAATTAAATAGAAAGTAGATGTAACAGTTCAAATAACAAGGAAATTAGAGTCTAGACAAGGGAACATCCAAAAAAGGAAACATGTCAGACATAACAAATGAAGTTAAATTCGTGTTCAGAATCAATGTCACCTCTTCCATTCTGCATGAATTCTCTGAAGTACTGGATGCTCACTTCTGTTCAGAATGCCACTCCCTCTTCGTTTCTTCTCTTCCTCTGCCTCTTCCTTTTTGGCCTAGGTTGCATGCTGCCCTAGCACTCTGCATGCTTCCCTAGGTTGATGTCAGCTACTACTCTGTAACTGTACCTTCTGTCAGCCTCTCTCCTGGCCTTTAGAATCCAAACTCCAATCTTCAGAACTCCTGCAGGCCCATTCACATCTCTATGTTTAGAGCCAGAATCATTATTCTCTCCCCCAAATCCTGCTTCTTTCCAGTACTCCTTTCCTCTACTCAATAGTGTCATTCTGAACCCAAGCTAGATATCTTGGGGTTATTCTTAACTCCTCCCTGTTATTCTTCAAGCAAATCAGGGCAAGTCTCGGCATGGCCACTGTTTGAAGCTCGCTGGTGTTTGCTGTCTCCTCTGCTGTCTCCTCTGCTGTCTCCTCTGCTTTCTTCTCACAGCATTGGCCCAATACTCCATAACCTGCATTAGAAACTTCTTCACTCCAGTTCAAACGTAAGCTCATGTTAGGGCCGTCTAGTACCCTCCCCACCTGCCAAAGTCCAAACTGCTTCCTGCTATGCACAAGGCTCTTTAAAGTCTAGTTTTAATTTATCTTTCCAGTCTTAAACTCTCCACAACACCAACTCCATCGTACACACACACACACACACACACACACACAAACACACACACACACTCCTAGAGCCACCAAGTTTCCACCAAATCCAAACATGAAATGCACACAATGCTTATGTGTCACTGCATCCTATTTCTTTTTGTTTTTTTAACTACATTTTAGGTTTTGGGGTACATGTGAAGAACATGCAAGATTGTTGCATAGGTACACACATGGCAGTGTGATTTGCTGCCTTCCTCCCCATCGCCTATATCTGGCATTTCTCTCCATGCTATCTCTCCCCAGCTCCCCACCCCCTGCTGTCCCTCCCCTATTTCCCCCCAACAGACCCCAGTGTGTAATGCTCCCCTCCCTGTGTCCATGTGTTCTCATTGTTCAACACCCACCTGAGTGAGAACATGCGGTGTTTGATTTTCTGTTCTTGCGTCAGTTTGCTGAGAATGATGGTTTCCAGGTTCATCCATGTCCCTACAAAGGACATGAACTCATCGTTTCTTATGGCTGCATAGTATTCCATGGTGTATATGTGCCACATTTTCCCTGTCCAGTCTATCATCGATGGGCA
>CAUYLG010017315.1:0-29408 GCA_963573385.1 Cacajao melanocephalus
GGTGGAGGGAGGGAGGGAAGGAGGGAGGGAGGGAGGGAAGGAGGGAGGGAGGGAGGGAAGGAGGGAGGGAGGGAGGGAAGGAGGGAGGGAGGGAGGGAAGGAAGGAGGAAGGAAGGAAGGAAGGAAGGAAGGAAGGGAGGGAGGGAGGAGGCACTGCCAGGTCTGATCTTGGCTCCTGCCTCTGCCGCAGACTGCTGTGATGGAACAGACGAGTACAACAGCGGCGTCGTCTGTGAAAACACCTGCAAGTACGTGGGTGACAGTACCCCTCCTGTCATCACACCCCAGGACTTTGCCTGGCCCCACCCAATGAATCAGGCCCATTCTCTTTTCTGCTTTTCTGTATTGGGTGCTCCGTTTGTGCCAGGTGCATTGTGAATTCTAATCACCACCTTTCCCTCTAGTCTGGAAGCAGGTAGGATTGTTTCCCAATTCAACAGATGGGGGAACTCAAGTGTAGAAAGGAAAATGACGCCTGGCGTAGTGGCTCACTCCTGTAATCCCGGCACTTTGGGAGGCTGAGGCAGGCGGATCACAAGGTCAAGTGTTGAAGACCAGTCTGGCCAACATAGTGAAACCCCATCTCTACTAAAAATACAAAAAATTGGCCAGGTGTGGCGGTGCACGCCTGTAGTCCCAGCTATTTGGGAGGCTGAGGCAGGAGAATCACTTGAACTCGGGAGGCAGAGGTTGCAGTGAGCTGAGATCACGCCATTCCACTCCAGCCTGGGTGACAGAGCAAGACTCTGCCTCAAAAAAAAAAAACAACAAAAAAGGGAAATGACTTCCCCAGCGTCACATAGGAGATAGCAGAGCTGGCACTCGGACCCTCAGTAGCCTAACTTCTGACTCTAAACTTCCCATTGTCATGCTCTGCAGCGGGCCCTGAAAACCTCAACACCCACACGCAGGTAAAGTGTACAACAGGAGGAGGCCGAGGATGAGGCAGTATGGAGAGGAGGGGATTGTGGCATCTAGAGGAATAGCTGTTCTCAATTCCTGCCAGCTGATCCTTTTGTAGTTCATAAGCACCGTGATTTTTATTTATTTGTTTATTCATTTTTTGAGACAGAGTGTCACTCTGTTGCCTAAGCTGGAGTGCAGTGGTGTGATCTTGGCTCACACCGAGATATTCTGGGTTCAAGCAATTCTTACGCCTCACCTTCCCAAGTAGCTGGAATGACAGGTGTGCCCCACCATACCTGGCTAACTTTTGTAACTTTTGTATTTTTAGTAGAGACAGGGTTTCACTATGTTGGCCAGGCTGCTTTTGAACTCCTGACCTCAGGTGACCTGTTCACCCCAGCCTCCCAAAGTGCTGAGCCACCATGCCTGGCCACAATGATTAGGATTTTATGCACATGTGAGAGCTGTGCCTCCCTTAAACCGTGTTATGACCTTGGCACATTACCTCTCTGACATGACAAAGTAAAAATAAACTGGGCTCATTGTGGCTCATGCATGTATTCCCACCATTTTGGGAGGCCAAGGCAGGAGGATTGCTTGAGCTCAGGAGTTTGAGACCACCCTGGGCAAAATAGCAAGACCCCCATGTCTATAAAAGTAAAAATAAAAATAGGAAATTATAATTTAAAAAATTACTGGCTGGCCATGTGGCTTACACCTGTAATCCCAGCACTTCAGGAGGCTGACACAAGAGGATCACTTGAACCCAGGAGTTCAAGACCAGCCTGGGCAACATAGTGAGACTCTGTCTCTCCAAAAATTTTTTAAAAAATTATCTGGGTGTGGTGGTTCGTGCCTATTCAGGAGGCTGAGGAAGGAGGATTGCTTTAGTGTGGAAAGCAGAGGTTGCAGTGAGCTAAAAAGTTAAGAGAACAAAACCAAGTCCAGTCAGTTGTTGGCAAGTGGCATGGCTGGAATAGTGTTTCAAAGAAGTTGAAGGTCCCAATACTTACATAAACTCTCCGGATTCCAGATCTTTTAAGTAGAAGGTGGATTGAACACAACCAACACACTTTTTTTTTTTTTTTTGAGACAAAGTCTCGCTCTATCACCCAGGCTGACTTGCAGTGGCACGATCTCGGCTCACTGCAACCTTCCCCTCTGGTTTCAAGTGATTCTCCTGCCGCAGCCTCCCAGGTAGCTGGGATTACAAGTGCCCGCTACCACAACCAGCTAATTTTTGTATTTTTAGTAGAGACGGGGTTTCACCATGTTGGCCAGGCTGGTCTTGAACTCCCAGCCTCAGGTTATCCACCCGCCTCGGCCTCCCAAAGTGCTGGGATTACAGGTGTGAGCCACCGTGCCCAGCCAACCAACATATTTAATAACCGGATTGTCTTTTTGCCTGGGAGTCGTGATTTCTGTTATTTCTGTCTTCTCTGGTTGTTTGTTTTTTTTAATTATGTGTAAAGACAGGGTCTTTATATGTTGCCCAGGCTGATTGTGAACTCCTGGGCTCACGTGATCCTCCTGCTTGCCTTGGCCTCTCAGAGTGCTAGGATTACAGGCATGAGCAACTGCATACAAGTTAGTCTCCTGTCTCTTGAGAGTTCATATCTAGCTCCACCTCCCAGCACTCCCTAGTCCCTTCCCTGACCCCAGGCGCCTACAGATCCCACTGTCCCTCTTTCAAGGACAGGGATGAAGTATGCTGCTGTTGAGAGGACCTAGGAGGCCGGGAGGAGGGTTTGTTCTCTTATCTTTCCCAGCATGGCTTGGGTGGGGGCCACAGGTGGATTGAGCTATTTTGGAAGAAGCAGACTGGGTGGACCCTAAGTGCCCCACTGGTGGTGCCTGTGTGTCCCCCTCACTGCAGAGAGAAGGGCCGTAAAGAGAGAGAGTCACTGCAGCAGATGGCCGAGGTCACCCGAGAAGGGTTCCGCCTAAAGAAGATCCTTATTGAGGACTGGAAGAAGGCACGGGAGGAGAAGCAGGTAAGGAGCCTTTGGGGGCTGCCCCAGGGTGATCTGAGCCTTGAGACTTTGTATCATGGGACTGCAAGGCTGGAGTGGGGTTTGCCCCTGACTCCTGTCCTGGGGCAAGTGACTGCCTGCCTGCATTTTGCTTTCACAGTTGTGTGCTAGGCATTTAGTCATTGGTTAAGTATGATAGTTTCCAAGTGGGAGGCAGTCAGCTTAGGTATTTATCAGGGCTGTTAGAGACAGAATGCTTGTTCCCAGGTACCGCAAGGAAAAATTATCATTCAGACAAAAAGTTCTCTCAGCAAGGCAATTTTACTTTCTGCAGAAAGGGTGCTCCTGGTAGCCATCTTACCAAGAGATTTCAATGAAAAAGGAAAGGCAGGCATATTTATTCCTTATGCATTGGGTGCTTACTGCTGTTTCTGATCTCCATTGGCTGGAGCCAGACCTCACAACCTAAACTAAAACCCGACTGGCTAGCAACTTAAAACTTTTCTAAATAGGTAAAGGCAATGGAGAACAAAGGAAAAGAGGCAGTCCAAATAAGGAAGGGGCATACGCTGTGAGCTGGTACACACCTGTGAGCACGTCCAGCACAGGCATCTTGGTTAAAGTACAAGGGCATAGAATGTACTATGTGCCTGTAAGCATGTCTAATGGCTACATAGGATAGAGCTTAACAAAGAGTTACTAGCAAAAAGCAAGAAGGCTTTGAAGACAGTCTTTAAAGCAAATTTTTATTTCTAACATTTATTATTATTACTCTTTAACAAAAAGGAAAACTTAGAAGAGGAAATTTTTTTTTTTTTTTACAGTCCAAAGGGCTTTTTTTTTCTTTTTTTTAAAACATGTTATGCCATGAATTCATAGGGAAGAGGCTCCAGCAGCTCAGGCGCCTTCCCACTGGTTCTCACACAGTGTGCTTCTCTGGGTGGAGCAGGCTGGCGCTTCAGTTGAACCCAAGTACCTTTCTCTTTGGCTTCTTTCTTTTTCTGATCATTTTCCTTCACACATTTTAGGAAGCTATCTCGGCTCTTAGAGTGCTTGATGTGCTCAACACGCACGTTAATTCTCTGGGCAAGAATCTTGCCCTTCACTTGTTTGTTAACAACAATGCCAACAGCATGCTGGGTAACACTGTAGACTCTCCAGTTTTGCCATGGTAACATTTGTGTGGCATTCCTTTTTGAACAGTACCCATTCCCTTGATGTCTACAATATCACCTTTCTTATAGATTCGCATCTATGTGGCCAAAGGAACAACTCCATGTTTTCTAAAAGGCCTAGAGAACATATATCAAGTGCCTTTCCTCTTTCTCTTTGTGTTCGTCATTTTGGCGAATTACTCTGCAGTCACAAGGTAGCAGTTCAAGTCTCGAAGAGGAACTTTTTATTTTTTACAAGAGCCTTGGACATCTGACTAAAGCAGGCTAGAAGGGCCTTGCTGCCTCCTGGGGATGGGAGGGTGGCTTCTCTGTACCCCAGTTCTGTGGTCCCATTACCTGTAAGATGGGCTGATGACCAGATGACTCCCCAGTTCTGACCTTAACAAGATAACACCAGCCAGTAGCAGCTGGATTAATTCCATAGGGTGGGTGCTTTGGGGTCCCTAGACATGTGTCTGTCCCTACCTTGCCTATGTACTGGACAGGAGGCTAGAAACCAATCTGGATCTGCCTCAAGGGATTCATTGATAGTGGGAGGGACAAACAACCAGGGCTGCTGGGCAAAGGGGTATTTGGGGTAGAGGCTCTTGCCCAGTACCTCTCCCTCTCTTGGCTTGAGGGCAGGAGGCAAGGAAGGCTTCTTGGAGGAGGAGGCCTCTATCTCAAGTGAGATCTGTTGGGTAATTTGGAGTTAGTCAGGGAGAGTGTTCCAGGCTGAAGGAACAGCATGTTTGAAGAACCAGAGCCAGAAGAGTGTTTGGGGGTTCTGAATGTTGTCAGGGCAACTGGATCCTAGTAAGACAGGGATGCGGCAGATGGAGCTGAGAATCAGGCAGGGGCCTGATTACATGGGGCCTTGTGGGCTACATTGAGGCATTTGGGCTTCTCCCCAGAGGGCTACAGGGAACCCCAGGTAGGGAGAGAGACCCAGTTTGGAGTGTGTTTTGGAACATCCCCTTGCTGCCCTGTGGAGTAGAGGTAGGGAGTTGGTAGTCAGCGAGGAGGAGGCAGAACAGAGGAGAGCTGGTCTTGCCTTCTGCCCACCCAGAAAAAGCTCATTGAGCTACAGGCTGGGAAGAAGTCTCTGGAAGACCAGGTGGAGATGCTGCGGACAGTGAAGGAGGAAGCCGAGAAGCCAGAGAAAGAGGCCAAAGAGCAGCACCAGAAGCTGTGGGAAGGTACGGCATAAAGTGGTCTGAGGACTTGCCTTCAGTTCCTGGGTGGGAGGGGATCTGGGCCTAGGAGTCTATTACTCATTATCTGTTGTCAGTTTCAGCAGATTTTTGATCATGGTGCCAATTTCCTTGTGTGCCTGCTTATCTTTGATTGTGTGTTGGTCATCATGCTTGAAAATTATTTATAGAAACAATTTTCTATAATTATTTCTAGAAATAATTTTCAACCTAGGAAGAGAAGGTGTTCTCTAGAGAGAATCTTCTTTTCTTTCTGGCAGTGTTCAGGAACACTGCCATTCAGCAATCCCCCAAATGCAAATGCAAGGTTTGAGGTTCCTCCAACCTCCAGCAGTGTGTGAACTGAGATAGACACACAGGTTGGTTGTTTCTGATCCAGCTCGTCACTGAGGAGATAGCCCCCTGAGGTTGTTGGAGTGATCTTCTATTAGTCTCCCTCACGTTGGACTTATTTTGAGACAGTTTTGCTCTGTTGCCCAGGCTAGAGAGCAGTGATACAATCTTGGCTCACTGCAACCTCCACCTCCCGGGTTCAAGCAATTCTCCTACCTCAGCCTCCCAAGTAGCTGGGAGTACAGGTGCACACCACCATACCCAGCTAATTTTTCTGTACTTTTAGTAAGATGAGGTTTCACCATGTTGGCCAGGCTGGTCTCAAACTCCTGACCTCAGGTGATCCTCCTGCCTTGGCCTCCCAAAATGCTGGGATTACAGGTGTGAGCTACCACGCCCGGTTGCTAATTTTTTAATTTCTGTAGATTTGGGGTTTCTCCATGTTGCCCAGACTGATCTCAAACTCCTGGGCTCAACTGATCCTTCCACTTCAGCAGTGGCACCATCTCGGCTCACCGCAACCTCTGCCTCCCGGGTTCAAGTGATTCTCCTGCCTCAGCCTCCAGAGTAGCTGGGATGACAGGCATATGCCACCATGCCTGGCTAATTTTGTATTTTTAGTAGAGACGGGGTTTCTCCATGTTGGTCAGACTGGTCTTGAACTCCCGACCTCAGGTGATCCACCCGTCTCAGCCTCCCAAAGTTCTGGGATTATAGGCGTGAGCCATGGTGCCCGACCCCATGTCTGGTTTTAAGAAACAGCAAGGCCATGTGGCTGGAGGGAGTAAGGGAGGAGAGTTGGGAGAGACAAGGGCAGGGTGCTGGTGGGGCAGGTCATTTGGGGCCTTGGAGGCCACAGAGAGGACTCAGGCTTTTACTGTTAGTGAGATGGGAGCCATGGAGGGTTCTGAGCAGACGTGGGACGTGCCCTGGCTTAGGTGCTCACAGTCTCCTGGCCACTGTGGGAGTTAGAGATGGGAGGAGCTGACAGCACTGGTCCAGGCCTGCAAGGATGGGACTGGGACCAGGGTGGGCTGTGCGTCCAGGTGGGTTGTGGATGCCTCTTGAAGGTGCCCTGATGATGTCTGCCGCCACCTCTCCCAGCCCTGGTGCTGTGTTCTTTGACCCAATGAATACAGAGGCTCCTGCCAGCGTGGTAGTTCATGCCTTTAATCCCAGCATGTTGGGAGGCCGAGGTGGGTGGATCACCTGAGGTCAGGAGTTCGAGACCAGCCGGGCCAACATGGTGAAGCCCTGTCTCTACTAAAAATGCCAAAAAAGTTAGCTAGGCGTGGTGGCGCATGCCTGTAATCCCAGCTACCAGGGAGGCTGAGGTGGGAGGATTGCTTGAACCCAGGAGGCAGAGGCTCCCAGTGGCCCACTTGCACAGACTCTGTTCTCCTTCCTGCCTCAGTGGAGGCTGTTTCCTCCCCCAGGCCCTGGATTTCACTCTGTCCTGCCCTTTGGAGACCTGAGGCCTTCAGTTAGCTCTGGCTGGCACTTTCCTTCTGCCTGTAAGCGTGCGGAGGCTTCTCTGAGGCAGGGGAATCGTTTGAACCCGGGAGGCGGAGCTTGCGGTGAGCTGAGATGGCGCCATTGCACTCCAGCCTGGGCAACGAGAGCAAAACTCTGGCTCAAAGAAAAGAAAGAGTTTTCTCTATCTGGGGTTTGGCCCTTTGTCTCCAACTGAAGATTTATTTTTTTATTTTTATTTTTCTTCTTTTTTTTTTTTTTTTTTTTTTTTTGATTGAGTATCGCTCTTCTCACCTAGGCTGGAGTGCAATGGTGCAATCTCTTCTCACTGCAACCTCCGCCTCCCACATTCAAGCAATTATCCTGCCTCATCCTCCCAAGTAGCTGGGATTACAGACACCTGCCACCACACCTGGCTAATGTTTGTATTTTTAGTAGAGAAGGGGTTTCACCATGTTGGTCAGGCTGGTCTCAATCTCCTGACCTCAGGTGGCCTGCCTCGGCCTCCCAAAGTGCTGGAATTACAGGTGTGAGCCACTGCACCCAGCCCTGTCTGTTACTGAAGATACTCTTTCCCTTTTTTATTTGTTTTTGGTGCTAGGGCCTGGTGCTTTTTTTTGCAAGGCTGCGTTGCATGTAGAAAGGGAATTCACTGTCTGGCTTTCTGCCCCTGAACCTCTGCCCTGCTGCAAGGTTCTTTTCATGTGGGTCTGAGCAAGCTCTGGCCTGATTTCCCTTAGGATGTGTTCTCGGTGAGGAGCTGCGGAATCAGAGGGAAGCGTCAGGTTTTGACCCAGATTCCCAAAGGGTGGCAGGGCTGAGCCGGGGCTCTGGGGGCAGATGGTCTGGCGGGGGCCCCAGGCTACACCCCTCACTGGCTGGGTGATTATAGCAGATCCCTTCACCCACGCAAACTGAGGAACCCCTCAGGCTCTCATCTGTGAGGCTCAGAACAGTGTCAGCCGGGTCTTTTGGGACACATGGGATCTCCTAGGGTGACCCAAGTCTCTCTAGAGGAATTACTGGCTATTTTTATTGTTTGTAGAGGACCAAGCTGGAGCTTGGTATACAGTGGGAAGTAAATCATGTGTACAGTAGGAAGTTAATCATTGGAGCAGCTGTTGTGGCTGCTTTCCCCTCCACTTTGGCTGGGTGGAGTAGTGGCAGACAGAGGAGGGACTTTTGGGACAGAAGCTCAGTCCCATTCTGTCCGGCTGGCCCCTCTTCCTGGGACGCCCTCGGAGCCAGTCTCCCTCCCCGCCTCCTCCCCATCTCCCAGCGTCCTTGGCCCGACACACCTCTGCCAGGTCCTAAACCTAAAATCTCAGCGGTTGATCTCCTCTCCCCCACCCCATCTCCCACCTCTGACCCTCCATGCACCCCATCCGCGCCTCCCCAGAATCTGCCTCTGCTCCATGCTTCTTCCTCCGCCCTCAGCCTGGGGCAGCCCTTGTTGTCACCTGGCTCCCGCCCTCGCCCCCACCTCTGTCCCAACAGTGGCCTGACGGGCCATCCTCTGCTACCTGGCTTCCTATCTCCCTGCTCCAGCCCTGAGGTGGCCCTCCTGCCCCTGCAGCCCGCCCTGCCCATCTACCCCAACACAAGCAGCCTTAGTCATTCATCTTGTTTGTCTGTCCTCCCCCGGTGAGGGCAGGGACCTTTGTCTCCTCCACAGTCATGTCCCCAGGGTCCCTCATAGGGCCAGGCGCACAGTAGGTGCTCGGTGGCAAATGACTCTGTGGGGTGCTGGGGATGGTGGAAGCCGGCAGGTGGGCAGGGGTGATAGAGGCAGCCTCTTTACAGAGCAGCTGGCTGCTGCCAAAGCCCAGCGGGAGCAGGAGCTGGCGGCCGATGCCTTCCAGGAGCTGGATGACGACATGGACGGGATGTGAGTGTCCCTGTGCTGGAGCTGCCCACCCTTCTGTGGGCCTGGGTTTCCCTCCCTGCCACCCTCACCTTTAGAAACCAGCTAGAGCTCCCCTGGGTTCCCTCGGCCTGGGGTCCAGGCTGATCCCAAGCCCTGTGTGACCCTGCCTCTCTTACTCATGGATGGCCGGGTTCAGAAGGCCCTGGGCCAGGGGATAGGGGGACCACCGTCTCCCCAGGAGCTGGGCACAGTCCCTCAGCCTGAGGAAATGTGGCTAGGGATCCTAGCGATTGGATTGCTTTTCCCAGGCTCACTCTGGATGCTCTGGGGAAAGCCAGAGCTGGGTTCAAATGCTGGCTGTGCCCCTGAACTTACTGGGTTACCTGGTGGAGGATGGAGTTTTGGGGGCCAAGGGGGACACAGGGAGCCTAGGAGATGTGGGGTGCCAAGGAGCAGGGGGCTTCAGCGGAACCAAATGGGCAGCATGGGCAAAGGTGGGGGTGGGCTTCGCTGGGTGGGGGACCAAGGCAGACGGCAGCTTTGATGTGCTGGGTTCTGTGGGTGGCTCATGGGTGAGTTGGGAGAGAGGTCATCAGGAATTTGGGGGTCCAGGTGTCTCCCAGTCCCACCCCTTACTCTGAGCCTCTTTGGGGGTCCTGAGGAGGGGGCTGGAGGTTGGGGACCCCCTGCACCTTGAGATCCCAAAGCAAGTTCCATGGTGGGGCCCTGGTGGGGAGGAACAGGTGGGCCATGTGCTGCTGAGAGCCACGGGAGCCGCACCCCTTTAGTCTGCTTCTGCCATGCCCTGCAGGGTCTCACTGACCGAGCTGCAGACTCACCCGGAGCTGGACACAGATGGGGACGGGGCGTTGTCAGAAGCGGAAGCTCAGGTACCCCGGCTGACCCTTTGCTGGGGACTTGTAGAGAGCGTTGCCCCAGGGTGACCTCAGGGCACAGGAGGGGGACTGAGGAAAGCTCCCTGCTGGCCTGGGACGCCTCCTCTGGGTGAACCCGGATGGCAGTCACCAAGGGCGGCTTCCCACCCAGTGGGACCCAGCCCCTACTCTCCCCGCTGTGTGGGCACCGAGTCCCCTTTCTCCCCCCTCACACCCCTGCCCTATTTCTCTCCTTTGCCATCCCCTTCTTCCCCATTCCCCTCCGTCCCTATGGCCCCTGGTTTCTGGCTCCCCTTCTCTGCCCAGCCCTGGTTTCTCCCGTCCCATTGCAGCCCTGACCTTGGCCTTGGCCTCTCCCTTGGAGGGCCTGGCCCTCTCTGGTCCTGGGGTCTCTCCTCCCTCCATCTGTCTGTCTGTCCATCTGCTGCTTTGTCTTCTGTCTCAGTGTCCCCAGCCACTCCAGCCCCTGGCCCCCTCCTCCCATCCCACGGGCCTGTGCTGCCCCCTCCTGGCCAAAGTGCCTCACTGGCCTGGCCCAGGCCTGGTCATCAGGGCCCAGCCCGCCCGTGCCTGGCACTGCCGCCCGGGTGCCTGGGGTGACCAGGGAGGGGGCACGTGGCAGCTAAGATCTTGACACCACCCCCAACACACACAGGCCCTCCTCAGTGGGGACACTCAGACAGACGCCACCTCTTTCTACGACCGAGTCTGGGCCGCCATCAGGGACAAGTACCGGTCCGAGGTCAGTCGGGGGGAAGAGAAGGGACTTGGTCCTCCCCCACCCCGCCCCCACCCCACCTCACAAAGGAGCTGCTGCCGGTTCTGGCATCCGGCCACCCTGGCCAGCTGGGCGGCCCTGGCATCCCCCACTGAGGCCCCCCTACCCCAGCTGTCAGTCCTCCCTGTAGGCCCTGAAGGAGGGACAGAGACACCAAGACTGCCCCTTGGGCCGTGGTGTGAGCCTGAGGGTGTGTGTAGGTGGACCCCGAGTCCACAGCATCGACCACCCCACTCTCCTGCCAGGCACTACCCACTGACCTTCCAGCACCTTCTGCCCACGACTTGACGGAGCCCAAGGAGGAGCAGCCGCCAGTGCCCTCGCCGCCCACAGAGGAGGAGGAGGAGGAGGACGAGGACGAGGAGGCTGAAGAGGAGGAGGAGGAGGAGGAGGAGGGTTCCGAGGTGCAGGGGGAGCAGCCTAAGGTCTGTGTTTAGGGGAGAAGTGGGGACAGAGAGGGTGGGGGGAGCTGCTCACTGACCTCGCCCCTTCCCCAGGAGGCCCCCCCGCCACTGGCCCCCCCACAGCCAGCCAGCCCCGCGGAGGAAGACAAAATGCCGCCGTACGATGAGCACACTCAGGCCTTCATTGACGGTGAGTGTGGGCGGGGCTGCCTAGCTCCTCGGGTGGGCCCAGCGTTTCCTGCCAGTGTGGCACAGATCAAGGAAAGATCCTGAACTTGGCCGCTGCTCTGACGCGGCCAGCACAAGCCCCAGTATCTTGGGGAATCCGGGAAGGGGGCCTGGGGTAAGCCAGCCCCACCCTCACCAGCCCCAAGGGGCCCCTCTACCTCCCCAAGGACGGCAGCTTGTTTGTGTCGTTCCTGGCAGCCCCAGGAGCCCCGGCCCTTCTCCTTTGGGAGCTGGGAGCCTGGGCAGCAAGGCGGGGCTGCCCTGCAGCTGGCGAGGCCTCGGGGCTGTCTGGGCGAAATCCTTGGCCGGAGCATAACCAGGGTACAGAAGGACACAGCTGCTTCCATGGAACCCTGTTCCCCATCCTCCTGAACGGGAATGAGGACATCTCTGACCTCCACCCCCTCCCCCAGCTGCGCAGGAGGCCCGAAACAAGTTCGAGGAGGCTGAGCGGTCCCTGAAGGACATGGAGGAGTCCATCAGGTACAGGGAGCTGAGGAGGTGGGGACACCTGTCCCACAGCGTCCAGGGCCTTGTTCCCAGGAGAGCCGGTGATGGGAATCAACGAGGCAGCCTCAGGGAGGGTCCCCGGGAGGTGGCAGGGAGGACAGCCCATGCTCCACGGCTCAGCCAGGCCCTCCTGTGTCTGTTGTGCTGGGTCAGGCACCGTCGTTCCCAGCTGCCCCTGACCCGCTCCGCCCCCCCTTCCAGGAACCTGGAGCAGGAGATTTCCTTTGACTTTGGCCCTGATGGGGAGTTTGCCTACCTGTACAGCCAGTGCTACGAGCTCACCACCAACGAGTACGTCCCAGGGGTGCAGGGGCCCCCACTGGCAGGGTGGGAGGTGGGTGGCCCCGGAAGGGGCGCCAGCGGAGTTTCCTGATGGTTGGGGACCATCTGCGGGGTGGAGCCCTCCACACTGACGGGGAGTGGAAGCCAGGGGGCAGGCTTAGGGTTGGTCATTGCAGTTTGAGGTGCCCTGTGTGCGGGGACAGGAGGAGGCAGGGAGGGGCTGTGGGAGGAGGCTGGGACCCCTGTGTCCCCACCCCACGTGCCTGGTCCTCCACAGATATGTCTACCGCCTCTGCCCCTTCAAGCTTGTCTCGCAGAAACCCAAACTCGGGGGCTCTCCCACCAGCCTCGGGTGAGTGGCTTGGGCTGGCCCCTTCCTGCTGCCCGCTCCT
Organism: Cacajao melanocephalus; assembly: GCA_963573385.1. Classification (NCBI taxonomy): domain Eukaryota; kingdom Metazoa; phylum Chordata; class Mammalia; order Primates; family Pitheciidae; genus Cacajao; species Cacajao melanocephalus. Next base: position 12,411 of record CAUYLG010017315.1, read on the forward strand.
GGTGTCCTGACCCCCACCCAGCCCTCAGCACCCTGTGTCTCTTGCAGTACCTGGGGCTCGTGGGCTGGCCCCGACCACGACAAGTTCAGTGCCATGAAGTACGAGCAAGGCACGGGCTGCTGGCAGGGCCCCAACCGCTCCACCACCGTGAGTGCCTGCGGCGCGGGGAGTGGGGCGTGGAGACACAGGCCTGCCCCGGCCGAACCCTCTCGAGCGCCTGTGTGCCCATCCCTAGGTGCGCCTCCTGTGCGGGAAGGAGACCATGGTGACCAGCACCACAGAGCCCAGCCGCTGCGAGTACCTCATGGAGCTAATGACGCCGGCCGCCTGCCTGGAGCCACCGCCTGAAACACCCACAGAGGGCGACCATGACGAGCTCTAGCTGGCTAGGTACAGAGGTGGGCGGGGAGGTGGAGTCTCGTGCTGCCCCAGCGAGGGGAGGCAGCAGGCCCTGAGGAGGATGGACCCACATGGCCACTCTGTCAACCTGTGTCCCCTGTTTTTTTTTTTTTTTGAGGCAGAGTCTCACTCTGTCGCCCAGGCTGGAATGCAGTGGTGCGATCTCAGCTCACTGCAACCCTTGGTTCCTAGGTTCAAGCAATTCTTTGGTCTTAGCCTCCCGAGTAGCTGGGATTACAGGCACAAACCACTGCCGCCAGCTAATTTTTGTATTTTTCTTAGAGATGGGGTTTTGCCATGTTGGCCAGGCTGGTCTCAAATTCCTGACCTCAGGTGATCCGCCCACCTCAGCCTCCCAAACTACTGGGAATACAGGCGTGAGCCACCGTGCCTGGCCATCCCCTGCTTTTTAAGAAAAAGATTTTTTTTTTTTTCTTTTGAAAATAAATAGACCAGATGTGGTGGCTCACACCTGTAATCCCAGCACTTTGGGAGGCCGAGGCTGGCCAATCACTTGAGGTCAGGAGTTTGAGACCAGCCTGGCCAACATGGCGAAACCCTGTCTCTACTAAAAATACAAAAAATTCACTGGGTATGGTAGCAGGTGCCTGTAGTCCCAGCTACTGGGCAGGCTGAAGCACAGAAATCGCTTGAATCTGGGAGGTAGAGGTTGGGTGGGGGATCACATTTATTGTATTGAGCCAAGATCATGCCACTACACTCCAGCCTGGGTGACAGAGCGAGACTTGCTCTCAAAAAACAAAAATAGACAAGGTCTCCAGGCTGGTCAACTCCTGGCCTCAAGTGATCCTCCCACCTCAGCCTCCCAGGCGGCTGGGACTGCAAGCAAACGTGACCGTGCCCAGCTGTCCCCAGCTTTCTAATCTGGTCTTTCTCCTGCCCCAGGACCTCAAGAACGTTGTGAAACCGGCCTGTGCAGTGCCGTCCACCCGCCCCTCCTAGGCCTGCCTGTGGCTCTGTGGCCCTCCTCTGGACCCATGTGGGGCTTCCTGCCCTGCTCCGAGGCCCAGGCGGAGCTGCTTCACATTCCCAGGCCCCAGCAGCCTCCAAAGATGGGATAAAGGAGCTTCCCCTCCCTGGGTCCCCCACCACCCCCAGCTCTGCCCCTGCCCCCCCTCCTGGTGGGGACCAGTGAATGACTTGACCTGTGACCTCAATACAATAAATGTGATCCCCCATCCAAACCTGCCTGTGTCCGACTGACTGGATTTGTTGGGGTGTGGACCGGGGCAGGGGTAAGCGAGGGATGCAGCTGCCTGCAGATCCCGCCCGGGCCTCCCCACCACCCGGGGATCACACTGGAAGATAACAGGTGGATGAACCCTGGACCACTTCTGTCTGAGCATCCATCCGGGCCCCTGTCCCACCCTCCCTGGGTCTCGCCCGTGCTCTGTGGAGGCCAAGGATTCCCTCCTGGGCCCACAGCTCCTGCTGCAGACACCCTGGCCCAGAGAGGGACAGAGGCCTGGGTGCCGTCACACAGGACGCTCCTGCATACACCCGCGCACCTGTGCAGAGATGACCCAAGGCCTTAAGATTCTGAACTTTTATTTTCTGGCATGAAAAGTACAAATAATTAAACAATTCCATGTAAAAGTCTGTTACCGCGGCCAGGCCTGGAATCCCGGTAATAAATAGTCTAAACGCAACGCAAAGTGTTCCTGTTGGGTTTTTTTTTTGTCTTTTGTTTTGTCTTTTTTTTTGTTTTTTGTTTTTTTTTTACAGTTCTTTATCACCTCCAACATGGACTCTGTCGTGATTTGAAACCTTCCGAATAAATAACAGGATGAAGGGAGGGGTGGAGGGGCTAAGCCCCCTCCCCCCTGGCCTGGCCCCTGCCCCCCAGGGATGTGGAAGACCCCAGGCCCCCTCCCCTGGGAGCCCTGGCCTGGCCCCCCTGGGGGGAGGGGCTGGCCTCCAGGGAGGGGGCCTAGCTGGGCTGAGTTTTGTGTTTTAGAAAAAGAAGTCCCCTCCCAGTCTTGGGGGACGGCAGGGGCCTAGGCCTTGGTGGGGGGGGTGTGGGGAGGTGCCCCCTCTCTGGAGCCTGGCCCCCCCCAGGGTCGGGGACAAACCCAGCCCTTATTGCTCGGACGCCCTACTGCAAGCTTCCCACGCGCACACACGTGTTCCTGAATGCAGAAGGCGGAGGGGAGAGAGCCCCAAGAGACAGCAGGGGAGAGGGGTCCCTGCCCTGCTGGAGGGGAGAGAGGGGAGAGGGCAAGGAGGACTTAAAACCACAAGAATAAATAGGTTCATGTATCAAGAACAAGCTAGGGATTTCACCAGCTAAATAGGACTGAAAAAATTCTCAAGACAAGAGCAAAAAGAATCCCACTGATGACCTGGACGTCGCTGGCCGTGCGGACTGCCCCGAAGAGCACACGCCCCCGGGTGCCACTCGGCTACCATCACTGTTATTAATAATTATTATTACTTTAATGATTCCACTTCCCCTTTTATAAATAAATTAGGCATAACCATGTCTCGGCAAAACTTAAAGAAACAAAGAGAACATTGTCGTTCCTTTAACTTGCAAACCGGATGAAGTAACAGAAATATACACGGATGTCCTTACAGGGCAACGAGGAGAATAAATAGTTAACATAGCAATAAGTTAAAACTACAAGAAGCTAAATTCAGCAAAAAAGTACAAGAAAGTTAACTGGTGCCAGTTTATGTCTTTTTTTTTTTCCTTTTTTTTTTTTAAATCTCTTCTGTGTTTTCTTTTTTTGTTGCTTTTTTTTCCTCTTCTGTTTGTGTTTTTTTGTCGCTTTTTTGATTTTTTTTCTTTTTTGTTCCTTGCAGCAGAAGCTCCACAGACGTTTAATAACAACACCGGGAGGGGTGGGGGAGAGAGAGCTGGACAGTCAGATGGGGGGCGCCATAGCCAGACACCAAACGTGGGGACACCGGGGGAAGGCAACTTAACTATAGCTAAAGTCAGGGTTTTGCAATTCTCAGTTCCGACGGGGCGCTGAGGGGGCTGGGGAGCGGTGCGAGGGCTCCCAGGGGGCCCCAGCCTGTGGCTTCTGTTGGAATTTTGTTTTAAAGAAAGAAAACTAGGGCGATGCAACGTCCAGACAGAAGCCGGGGGCTGGGGATCGAGATTGGGGGCTGTGTCCACTGCAATCTGGAAAGACGAAAAACCCAACGAACCGAAAGGGGGTAGGTAGCTGACAAGTGGACAGGAAAGGAGTGTGGGGCCAAGCCCTTGGGCCAGTCCACCCCACCCTGGGCCTGGCGGGGAATGCCAGTGGAGGGGTGTGGGGGGGCTTGCTGCTGGGGAGGCCCAGTCCTGGTGGGGGAGGCTCAGGGCTGGGCCTCCCCCTCAGCTGCATGGGCCAAGGCCTCGGCCCAAGGGAAGGCTGAGCCCCGGAGACAGGGATGTCCTTTGGCCTCAAGTGTTGTGGGGGGGGGGCTGCCTCCAGCCCACCGTGATGCCAAGGTGGAACGAGGTATCGTGTGTCTCAATGCATGTGCGCTGTGTGTGCACGCCTGTGTTCGTGGGCGCCAAGGAGACCCTGGGGGTCCAGGAGAGATCTCTGCAGAGAACGGGGGGGTGGGGAGGCCAGGGCATGGGGGGCCAGGCGGGCGAGGGAGTGTCCGGGGCCGGAGTCTGGGGTGGGACCTCCTGCCTGGGTCTGTGGGATGCTATGGGCATATGTCTGCGTGTTCCTGGGTGGTGTCTGTATTTCTCTGTGACCGAGTGTCCAGATCCGATGTCCAAATATTTATCGCTACATTCACGTGGGCACATGGACAGGCAGACAGATTCCTGTGCCCACATCTGTGGTCCATGTCCACGTGGACGTAGCCCTAACCTCTGTCTCCTCCTGTCTATCCCTGTCCACGCGTCTGAGTTTGGCCAACCAGTCCCTTCACGCGTCGGGGGCGTGCCACTGTGTCTGTCTGCGTCTGTCCGCATGTCCCCGTGGTGTGAGTGTCTGCGTGAGTGTTTCTCTGTGTGGCCCTGAGGGCTGCCAGCCCCTAAGCCCCACTCCCCGGCCCCCCCATCCCCGCCCCAGTTGGTAAACATAACCTGCCAAAATATTTTCTTTTTTTTTTTGTCTTTTTTTTGTGTTTTTTTTTTCAAGTTCAAGAATCCCCAGTAAAAATTCTCCACGAGGTCTTTTTCCCTTTTTACAAAAATAGAGTTTTTCTTCCCCTCCCACCCCCCCTTTTTTTTTCATTTTGTTTCTGCTTCCAGCCCCACTGCCCGCTCCCCGCATTCCACCAGGGGGCACTGGGCCGGGGGTGCCCATACGCCTCCTCACGGTTTGCTTTTTTGGGGATTTTTAAACCTGTTCCTCCTACCCCAGGCCCCACCTAGGTGCTGGAGAGGCCTGGGCAAGGGGATCTGGGAGGGGCACCCCCTGGAGTCCCCCAAGCCATCCCGTCGGGGATGGTCGAGGGCGGGGGTAGGGGCACATCTCTGCATTCTTTTTAGCCGAAAAAAGAAACAAAAACCTTCGCCATGAACCAAACCAAGACGAGAGAGTGAACAGCCCAGCCTGGGGTGGGGTCAAGGAGGATGGGGTGGGGGACCCCCGGGCACCCCTCCTCCGCTCCCTGCAGACCCTCCCACCCCCCGAGTGCTCACCCTGTGGCTTCCGCAGGGACGTGGGGCCCTCGCATCGTCTGTGGGGCTGCCTGTGCTGTCTCTCTTGGGCCCCTTCTCTCTCTCTCTCTCTCTTTCTCTCTCTCTCTCTCTCTCTGCTGCCCGGGGAGGGGGTGGGAGGGCAGGCGGGGTAGGCTCAGGCCTTGTGCTGTTTGCTGGTCTTGAAGGAGACCTGCAGCACGCGCTCTCCCAGGCGATAGCCATTCAGGCTGGCGATGGCCATGGCTGCCTCGTCATAGTTGGTCATGGTCACGAAGCCGAAACCCTTGCACTTGTTGGTGGTGAAGTCGCGGATGACCTTGACATTGGTGACCGCCCCAAAGGGCCCGAACAGCTGCCACAGCACGCTCTCATCCGCCTCCGGTGACAGGTTGTACACGAAGATGCACCAGCCGGCGCCTGCCGCACCCCCCGACAGGCCCACGCCCGCCAGGCCACTCATGCCGTCGATGGCAATCGGGGAGAACCTGGCGATGAGCGACAGGGGACTACTTTGGGGGTCACGCGGGCTCTGCCCTGACCCCCCGCATGCTTCCGACCCTGCTGTGACCCCTCACACCTTTATGACCCCTGACTGCCATGACCTTGGAATGGTGTGACCCCTGCAATACAATTTTTTTTTTTTAAGAGACCCAGGCTGGAGTGCAGTGGTGCAATCATGGCTCACTGCAGCCTTGACCTCCTGGGCTGAAGCAATCCTCCCGCCTCAGCCTCCTGAGTAGCTGGGACTACAGCCAAGTGTCCTTCACACCCAGCTAATTTTTTTTTTTTAAGACGAAGTCTCGAGCTCTGTCACCCACGCTGCAGTGCAGTGGCACGATCTTGGCTCACTGCAACCTCCACCTCCCAAGTTCAAGTTATTCTCCTACCTCAGCCACCACACTCAGCTAATTTTTGTATTTTTAGTAGAGATGGGGGTCTCACTGCACTGGTCAGGCTGGTCTGAAACTCCTGACCTCAGGTGATCTACCCGCCTCAGCCTCCCAAAGTGCTGGGATTACAGGCGTGAACCACCGCGCCCAGCCACATTTTTTAATTTTTGGAGACAAGGTCTCACTCTATCACCCAGGCTGGAGTGCAGTGGCACCATCATAGTTCACTGCAGCCTCTAACTCCTGGGCTCAGGCGATCCTCCCACTTCAGCCGTCTGAGGAGCTGGAACTACAGGCCTATGCCACCACACCAGGCTAATTCTTTTTTTTTTCTTGTTAAAACAGAGTCTGGCTCTGTTGTCCAGGCTGGAATGCAGTGGTGAAATCTCGGCTCACCGCAACCTCTGCCCCCTGGGTTCAAACGATTCTCCTGCCTCAGCCTCCTGAGTAGCTGGGATTTATAAGCACCTGACATCATGCCTAGCTAATTTTTGTATTTTTAGTAGAGATGGGGTTTCAACATCTTGACCAGGCTGGTCTTGAACTCCTGACCTCTTGATCCACCCACCTTGGCCTCCCAAAGTGCTGGGATTACAGGCATGAGCCACCGTGCCAGGCTGCGGTCATAATTCTTTAAAAAATTTTTTGTAGAGAAGGATCTCACTATGTTGCCCAGTCTGGTCTCAAACTCCTGGCCTCAAGTGCTCCTTGCCCCTCAGCCTCCAAAACGCTGGGAGTGCAGGAGAGGACTACCACATCTGCCCAAAGGCACCTCTTGTCCCTCAATTGCCATGCTACTCCAAGACCCAGGCAAACAAGACTAAGCCTGCAGCCCTGGGGGTTAGTTGGGGAGGGGTGCATCAGGGCCCTGGGTGGTGAGGGGTGGGGACAGGGGGGTGGGGGCACTGTTACCTCTTGACGCCGTAGGCCATGTTGAGCAAATTGTCCAGCCTGTGGGGGCAGAGGTAGTGGTCAGAGGTGGCTTCCAGTCATGCCGCCATGCTGTGACACTGTCAGCCTGCTCTCCCCACCCCCACCCAACAGGCCTGCAGCAGAGCCCTGCCCCCTCCCGCCGGCTCCCCGCCCGGCTAGACACCGCCTGGCACGGAACCGTGGTCACTCAGGCACCGCCTCTTGCCTGCCCTGCCACTGCCCAGCCTGCACGGCCTCCTCATCCATCCTCCCCCTCCTGGCCGGCGGGTCTTCTCTGGGCCCCTACACTGGGATCCCTGGGGAAGGATAACTCGTAACAAAGGCAATAGTAATGACCACAGCTAACATTCTCACAGCACTTGAGGGAGTGGTTAACTTGCCCCGGCCGCCCAGAGGCCCACAAGGGGCTTCCAGTGTCTCCCCTTGGAATGGCTATGAGCTTTGACTCCAGGTCCTGGGTTCGAGTCTCTGCTCTGTTTGGGCTAGGCAAACCCCAACATCTCTCTGCGCCTCAGGGTCTCCGTCCATAAAACAATACAAGCTCTGTTCTCATCGGGATGCAGAATAAGGGTGTCTAGCACGCTGCAAGGACTCATGAAATATTTGGTGTTAATTACAGATAGGGAAACAGGCACAGAGCGACACAGCCACATGCCCGAAAGAGAAGGGGGCCACCAGAGCTGGACCCCAGTCAGATGACTCCAAAATCTTTTTTTTTTGTTTGTTTTTTTTCTTTTGAGACAGCGTCTCACTCTGTCGCCCAGGCTGGAATGCAATGGCACGACCTTGGCTCACTGCAACCTCTGCCTCCTGGGTTCAAGCAATTATCTGCTTCCACCTCCTGAATAGCTAGGATTACAGGCACCCACCACCACGCCTGGCTAATTTTTGTATTTTTGGTAGAGATGGGGTTTCACCATGTTGGCCAGGCTGGTCTGGAACTCCTGACCTCAAGTGTTCTGCCCGCCTCCACCTCCCAAAGTGCTGAGATTACAGGTGTGAGCCATTGTACCCGGCCAGTGATGCCAAAATCTTTTACACCAAGAATGCCAATCGTCGTGGCCAGCACACATTGAGTGCCTGCTGCATATGAGCAGCTGGCCCAGGCACCTGACAGATATTTACGCTCCTTGGCCCCTGTGTGTGTACACCCTCCCGGCATCCCACCCCTTGGCAGGAATGCAGGCTCAGGGAGGGCACCTGTGAACCTGGGGGCCCCTGGGCTGGGGCTGTCTGGGTGGGTGGCGGGGGCTCACCGGAAACGCTGCGTCTGATGATGCAGGGGTCCTGCGTAGCGCCGGGCAGATGACTGGTAGAGGTGGGTGAGCAGTGCCTGCCCGGTCTTCTGACTCGGGTTGTTCGCGAACTTGACTGTGATGGGCTCGGCTGCACCCAGCGGCTTCTGCCCGTTCAGTCCTTTGATAGCTTCCTCGGCCTCAATCCTCTTGTCAAAGCGGATGAATCCCACACCCCGAGAGACACCTGCCAGGGGGTGGTGGGGATGTCCCTCATGACGACCCTGTCCCCCTGTGTAATCCCACTCCTCCCCACTTCCCCACTTCATGCCTCAGCATCTCAGTCGGTTTCTCCACGTTGGTCACACCTGATGGCCTTTCCCTGGCGCCCCCCTCCAGGTGCACCCTCCCTGACTGCCTGACCTGTGACCTGGTCCACCAGGATGCGGGACGTGATGATGCGGCCGTACTGGGAGAAGAGCTGCTCCATCTCTTTCTGGCTCATGGTCTTAGGGAGCCCGCTGACGTACAGGTTAGCGTCCCGGATGGATGCTGAACTGGGTCTGGCATAGGACACCTGGGTGAGGGGGTCAGATGGATGGGGTGAGGTGGACACTCATTTCACAGATGGAGAGAGAGAGACCACTTCTAAACTATCATGGAGTTGGCAGAAACGACACATCTGTCACTCAATAAATATCTCTAGAGCGGTCACCATGGGTGGGGCTGAGTCGGATGTGGGGGAGGGGACATGGCCGTGGCTGTAACGGCTTGAGACTACCTGGATAGTGATGGGGGGACCTGCCGTAATCTTGGCTCACTGCAACCTCCGTCTCCCAGGTTCAAGTGATTCTCTTGCCTCAGCCTCCTGAGCAACTGGAATTACAGGTGCCCACCACCATGCTCAGCTAATTTTTGTACTTTTAGTAAAGACAGTGTTACACCATGTTGGTCAAGCTGGTCTGAAACTCCTGACTTCATGATCTGCCTGCATCAGCCTCCCAAAATGCTGGGATTACAGGCATGACCCACTGCACCTGGCTAAAAAATTTTTTCATAGAGACATAATCTCATTGTGTTACCCAGGCTGGTCTTGAACTCCTGGCCTCAAGCAAATCTCCCATCTTGGCCTCCCAAAATGCTGGGATTATAGGTGTGAGCCACCATGCCTGGCCTATTTTTATTTTATTTGAAGATGGAGTCTTGCCGTGCTGCCCAGGTTAGAAGGTAGTGATTATTCACAGGTGCAGTTGTACTGCACTGCAGCCTCCAACTCCTGTACTCAAGCCATCCTCCCACCTTGGCCTCCCAAGTAGCTGGGACTGCAGGCATGCGCCACCACACCCAGCCACTCTTCCCACTCCTATGGAGAGTGGACCTGGGACACTGGCCGCTTCTCTTCCCAACTACACTGGACACTCAGGTCTTTAGCCATCAGCTCCACCCAACAACTCCCAAATGTCCCCAGTCTGTACACCAGGTGCCCCACATGGAGGTGTCAAGGGCACTTCATACCCAGCATGGCTGCATCCAGCTCCCGCCCACCTCCAGTCTGCCTTGACTCACTAATGGCAGCTCTGTCCTCCCAAATGCTCGTGTCCCAGGATCAGGTTGTCCTTGACACCTGTTCTTCACACACACATCCAACCCCCTGTAACTCCTGTAGGCTCTACCTTCCTTCTTATCCAGAATCCACACACTTCACCCCACTGCCACTGTCCCACGTTGGCCCAGCCGCCACTACTGATCACTTGGCCAGTGTAGCAGTCTCCACCCTGCCCCGCTGCTCATATCACCCACTGTCTGTCCCCCTACAGCAGCCAGAGGGCGCCTGTGAACACCTGAGCCAGGTCACATCCTCCCTCTCCTCAGAACCCTCTATGGCTCCCACCTTCCTCAGCAGGAAAACCAAAGTCCTTTCCTTGGATCCCAAAGCCCTGCACGTTCTTCCCCATCACATCCTTGCCCTAATCTCCCCCCACTTTCTGCCCCAATTACTGTGTTCCAGCAACTTGAACTTCCCCTATTTTCCCCAAACACACCAGGCATGGGTCAGCCTCACAGTATTTGCATTGCCTGTTCTCTCTGCCTGGAATGCTCTTCCTCCCCTTCTTCCTTTGGGTCTCGGTTCAAACATCCTCCCTGTCCTGTCTCATCTAAATTTGTCCTCCCCCCACCACCCCTATTACTCTTTCTCAAAGCACTTTTCCCAGCTGGGAATTAGACACATTTTAGTACTATTATCTCAATCACATTATTAATTATAGTCCAGCACAACAATGAAACTCTCTGCAGGTGTTTAAAAAATGGTGGGTCAGGTGCAGTGGCTCATGCCTATGATCTCAGAGCTTCGGAAGTTCAAGGTGGGAGGCTCGAGGGAGCCCAGGAGTTTGAGATCAGCCTATAGCAAGACCCCGCCCCCCATCTCTTAAAAAAAATAGCCGGGTGTGGTGGCACACACCTGTGGTCTCAGCTACTCGGGAGGCTGAGGCTGGAGGATCACTTGAACCCAGGAGTTCAAGTGTGCAGTGAGCTACGATCACACCACTGCACTCCAGCCTGGGCTACAGAGCAAGACCCCACCTCTAAAAAAATAAAAAGAGAAAGATGAACATGTATATTTATTTCCCAGAAACAGTGGTGAATGGTGAGTATTGTAAAATGGGGGACAGAAAAGTCTATTTACAAAACAGGGAGCCTTGTGTGACCTCATTTCATTGTGTGTTTATCAATATCCTGGAAGCATGGTTGGGAGGTCCACCTCTCAAATGCATAGTGGGTGACCCGTCCAGGGACAGGGGAAGAGGCTGGGGGGTGGTCATGAGCAATTCTCCCCCTTATGTCTGCAATGTCCTTCTTCCTTCCTTCCTTCCTTCCTTCCTTCCTTTTCCTTTCCTTTCCTTCCTTCCCTTTCTTTCCTCTTTCTCTCTTTAAGTGAGGTTTTTGTTTGTCTGTTTGTTTTGAGATGAGGTCTCTCTGTGTTGCCCAGGCTGGAGTACAGTGGTGCAATCATGGTTCACTGCAGCCTTGACCTCCCAGGCACCAGCAATCCTCACATCTCGGCCTCCCAAAGTGCTGGGACTATAGGTGTGAGCCATCGTGCCTAGCCTCTATTTTCTATTTCTTCTAATACCCTCTTGATAGATAGGGGTCATTGTCGAGGGTCTGGCTTTTGTTTGGGACAGTGAGTTGTGAGAGCGTATACCTCTATCAGAAATAACGAATTGAAAAATGAACAAAATACACAGAATAGTTGGAGAGTAATTTGGTGGGTGGGTGGGTGGGGGGTTCTGACTGATGCAATTTTGTACACCTGGGGTTTTCCCGGAAAAAAAAAGACAATCGCATCAGCCACTGTCACGTCCATAACAGTGATTTTCAACATCACAGTCATGCCAGGGGCAGTGGCTCACGTCTGTAATCCCAGCACTTTGGGAGGCCGAGGTGGGAGGATCACCTGAGTTCAGGAGTTCGAGACCAGCCTGGCCAACATTCTGAAGTCCCATCTCTACTAAAAACACACAAATTAGCCGGGCGTGGTGGCGGGTGCCTGTAGTCCCAGCTACTAAGGAGGTTGAGGCAGGAGCATCGCTTGAACCCAGGAGGTGGAGCTGCAGTGAGCTAAGATTGCGCCACTGCACTCCAGCCTGGGTGGTGACAGAACGAGACTCCATCTCAAAAAAAAAAAAAACGAAAGAAAGAAATCATGTCCATGTATTTGACAGTTTTCTCTTCTTTTTTTCTCTTCCATGGGGCTAGGAGCTGTGAGGGTACTTGTTATTAAATCAGATTTGGGGTTGAGGGATTAGATTTGGGGGTAAGATCCTGGGTGAGTGTTGGAGGTCCAGCACTGTATGAGGCACATAGGAGGTTTTCATAGGCCTTTCCCATCCCTCCGTGATATGGGCTTCCCAAGGGCAAGTACAAGCCCAATTCCACCTACACCCCATACTGGGATGGGGCCTGGCCGGAGGCAAGCAGCTAGGGACATTTCGGGCAGCTCCCAGAGGGCCCAGAGCGGACTGTCTACGTCACATGTCACACAGGCAAAAACACACAGGGACAGACACAAGGCCGTGCAGTGCCGCCCCACTGCACAGCCTCAGAGACGAAACCAGCCAGAGGAGACATAGGCCACTGTCACATTCTCCGCAACATTCAGGAGGGAGTCTCAGAGAATTACAGTAAAGGTCGTAGAACCACACACCCACCACACCACAGCACAAGCACACGATGTCACACCCAGTCCCGCAGAGCAGGGCACAGGTAGACACACCCACACCACATCGCTGTGACATACAAACAACCCACCAGAGCCAGACGCATCCCTGAGGCTCCACCAGGTCACACCCAGAGCTACAGTGTCACATGCACCTGTCAATAAACACCTCATCCTGGGCCAGGGGTGGTGGCTCACACCTGTAATCCCAGCACTTTGGTAGGACGAGGCGGACGGATCACTTGAGTTCAGGAGTTCAAGACCATCCCTGCCAACATGGCGAAACCAACTCTCTACTAAAAATATAAAAATTAGCCAGGCATGGTGGTAGGGGCCTGTAATCCCAGCTACTCAGGGGGCTGAGGCAGGATAATTGCTTGAGCCTGGGAGGTGTAGGTTGCAGTGAGCCAAGATGGCATCACTGCACTCTAGCCTGGGCAACAGAGGGAGACTCTGCCTTAAAAACAAAAACACACGTCATCCTACAGACACATAGGGATATACCCAAAGTCTTTTTTGTCTTTTTTTTTTTTTTGGAGATGAAGTCTTGCTCTTCTCACCCAGGCTGGAATGCAATGGCACAATCTCAGCTCACCGCAACCTCCGCCTCCCAGGTTCAAGTGATTCTCCTGCCTCAGCCTCCCGAGTAGCTGGGATTACAGGCATGTGCACCACACCCAGCTAATTTTTGTATTTTTAGTAGAGATGGGCTTTCACCATGTTGGCCAGGCTGGTCTCGAACTCCTGGCCTCAGGCAATCTACCCACCCGCCTCGGCCCCCCAAGGTGCTGGGATTACAGAGGTGAGCCACTGCGCCTGGCTCCGAAGTCTTAAATACACAGATCCGCTCAAAGGCAGCCACTCTATCTTTTTTTTTTTTTTTTTTGAGACAGGGTCTTTGTCTGTTGCCCAGGCTGGAGTGCAGTGTTGCAAGCATGACTCACTGCAGCCTCGGTCTCCTGAGCTTAAGTTGATCCTCCCTGCTCAGCTTCCAAGTAGTTGGGACTACAGGTGCAAGCTGCCATGTCCAGCTGATTTTTTTTTTTTTTTGAGTCAGAGTTTCGCTCTTGTTGCCCAGGCAGACGTGAAATGTCGTGACCTTGGTTCACCGAAACCTCCGCCTCCCGGGTTGAAGCAATTCTGCCTCTGTCTCCTGAGTAGTTGAGATTACAAGCATGCGACATGACGCTTGGCTAATTTTTTGTATTTTTAGTAGAGATGGGGTTTCTCCACGTTGGTCGGGCTGGTTTCGAACTCCCGACCTCAGGTGATCTGCCCGCCTTGGCCTCCCAAAGTGCTGAGATTACAGGGGTGGGCCACTGCTCCCGGCCACAGCCACTCTTATAGACAGTGTGTCCCACAACCATCGTGTCACAGCCAGAGCCACAGGGAGTCACAGGACACCTGGCTTATAAACAATGTGTCTCACAGCTCAAGATGACACACGCACATATATACACACATACACACCCACACAAACATACACACGAATACATATGCACACGTGCACACACATGCACACACATACACACACGCACACACATATACACACATATACACACTCTGCATTTCAATGTCACTGGGGTCAGGGGTCCTCATGCCCTGGGGCTTCTGGGTCTAGTTGGCCATGAAGGGACCCACTGGGTCAGGACTTCACTCTCCCCACCCCAATCCCCGCCCCCCACATCAGGAAAAGGAAGAGATTCCTGCACCTATGTTCCCATGTTGGACTGGGGGCCAGATGGGCCATCCCTCCACCCCAGCTTCCTCCAGGGTCCAGGAGCAGATTTGCAGGGCGGAGCCCAAACACCTCCAGGCAAACCCAGAGAGGGGGGTTTCCATGACGATTCCCCCCCAGGGAACCTGGGCTTGCTGGGTCCCAGCTGCAGCTGCTGAGAAGGGCGGTCATGGGGGAGGGGCACTGCATAAAAATGGGGGATGGGCCGCCCCTAATCCCGCCCTCCCAGACCCTAATTAGGCTCCAGATGGCAGATGGGCCCCCACCCCCATTTCCATGACAAAGGCAGGGAGGGTACTGCTCACAGGACCCTGGTCACTCTGTGCAACCTCCAGGGCCTAGCTGACTCCCTGAGCCTCCAGAGACCATGGAGCTGGTACTGTCCCCATTGAGAGGTGAGGAAACTGAGGTTTAGAGAGGAAAAACCACTGCCCCTCACCCCAGCTGAGAAGCCTTCAAGAGGAGATTTGAGCCCCTCTGGGGATGAGCCCTGAAAGGCCGTGGACTATGGATGTGTCGGGGCGGGTAGGTGGCAGTAGGGGTTGGGGACAGTTGGTTGGGGTGGGTGGTCGTTGGGGGATCGGGGAAGGAGGCACCAACCTTGATGGTCTTCGTCTGTAATTTGAGGCCGTTGAGGGTGTTGATGGCTTTGTCTGCATCATTGGGGTCAGAATAGTTCACAAACCCGTAGCCAAGGCTCTGCCCTGTGGGCAGAACCAGAATGATGACCTTCCCACCCAGCCTTGACACCTGACAGTGTCCCCCCAAACCCAGGCCTGAGAGACTGACCTCTCCCCACCAAGATCCCACCTTCCTGTTTCCAGAGGACACCTGCGATCCTAGAGTCCCACCTGCCCCCATCGCTCCTGAGACCTTCACCTAGGGGGCATACCCATGTCACCATCAGGTTCCTAGACCACCTCTGGTCTCAATTACCCCTGAGACACCTCAGCAAGCAGCCCATCTGCCCCCATTACCCCTGTATTTCTGAGGCTGCCAGCTCTGTTCTCCCCCCAACCCCAGCAGCCACACCTGTGATCTTGTCCCGAACCAACTTGCAGGACTCAATGTCCCCGATGCTGCCGAAGAGGCTCTTGAACTCATCCTGGGTCATGTTCTGGGGCAGGTAGTTGACGATGAGGTTGGTCTTGCTGTCGTCAGTGGCTCCATTTGTACCAAGGAGTGGCCCGTTGGGCAGGGCCGGGCCGGCCGGGCCCCCCCCCACCTGAGACTCCATGGCCCCCAGTATCTGCTGGAGATAACAGGTCGCATCCGCTCACCGCCCAGTCCCCACACCAGGGACCTGCGGGAATGAGTGGCTTGCTGGTGATGAATTGGTCATGTCTTAAAGGGGCTTCGTCATGGGGAGGGGTCACTTTATTATTCTAATTATCGGAATAATGATGGGATTCCATATATTGGAATAAGCACTAGGGGAAAAAATAGCGCCTGATGTTTTTACTGCAAGAAATCCCTTATATAAGTACTATATGTGCAAAGAGAGGCCCAAAATCAACCAGTGCATTTACAGAATACTAAATGCTTTCGTGCCAGAAATGCTTTCAAGCCAGGCACGGTGGCTCACACCTGTAATCCCAGCACTTTAGGAGGCTGAAGTAGGCGAATCACCTGAAGTCAGGAGTTCCAGACCAGTCTGACCAATATGGAGAAACCTCGTCTCTACTAAAAATACAAAATTAGTCAGGCGTGGTGGCACGTGCCTGTAATCCCAGCTACTCGGGAGACTGAGGCAGGAGAATCGCTTGAATCTGGGAGGTGGAGGTTGCAGTGAGCTGAGATCTCGCCATTGCACTCCAGCCTGGGCAACAAGAGTGAAACTCTGTCTCAAAAAAATAAAATAAAATAAATGCTTTCGCTTTCAGAAAAGTAAATCTAACACTTTTAGTAGCTTTTTTTTTTTTTTTTGAGATGGAGTCTCGTTCTGTCACCCAGGCTGGAGTGCAGTGATGCAATCTCGGCTCACTGCAACCTCCCCGTGTCCTGAGTTCAAGTGAGTCTCCTGCCTCAGCCCCCTGAGTAGTTGGGATTACAGGCGTCCGCCACCACACCTGGCTAATTTTTGTATTTTTAGTAGAGATGGGGTATGTTGGCCAGGATGGTCTCAAACTCCTGACCTCAGGTGATCCACCCACCTCGGCCTCCCAAAGTGCTGGGATTACAGGCATGAGCCACCGCGCCCCGCCCCATTTTTAGTAGCTTTTTTTAGGAAAAGGGTCTCACTGTCACCCAGGCTGGAGTGCAGTGGTGCAATCACGGCTCACTGCAACCTCAACCTTCCAGGCTCAAGCAATCCTCCCGCCTCAGCCTCCTGAGTAGCTGGAACTACAGGCGCATGCCACCATGTCCGGTTAATTTTAAAATTATTTGTAGAGATGGGGTCTCACTATATTGCCCAGGCTAGTCTCAAACTCTTGGGCTCCAGTGATCCTACCACCTTGGCCTCCCAAAGTGCTGGGATTACAGGTGTGAGCTACTAAGCCTGGCCTTTTTTGTAGCTTTGAAGCCTCATAAGCCCTTCCCTAAACATATTTATTTCCCTCCTCCCACCAAAGGTAGTTCTTATCCCAAATGTGCTAATTATGTCTTTTGCTTCTACATAAGTTTCTTACTAGTCATTTACCTGCCTCCATCTCCCCTTGCCACCCCCAGTTTTCCCATTGAGCTATTTTGCTCTTTTGCTTTTTCTGTGTAACATAAAACACCTTCAAATAATGACAAATTTAGTTTTTCATCTTCAGTCTATACCTGTTATCTCTTTTCTTGTGTTATTTCAGGGGCTACAGTGTCATAGTGGCTTCTTTATTCCTGATGCTAAGGGAGGTGCTTTAAACATTTCACAGCTAAACACTTGAATTTTTATTTTATTTTAATTTATGGTCTTTGCTATGGGTTTTCTTTCTAGATGGCCTTTATTGGGTTAAGAACATTTTCTTTTGTTCCTA
>CAUYLG010017317.1:0-22920 GCA_963573385.1 Cacajao melanocephalus
CAGGCGTGAGTCACCATGCCTGGCCATTTTTAAAGGTCTTCCGTTGATTTCTGTATCTCCAGCACTAGAAGACCACCTTGTACATAGCAAGCAACCTATCAAATATTTATGAAGAAAGGAAAGAAGGAAGGGAGGGAGGGAGAGAGGAAGAAGGGAGGGAAGCAAGGAGGGAGGGAGGAAGGAAGGCAGGAAGGCAGGAAGGCAGGAAAATAGAATACAGCACAAGTGGCAGGCTGGTTCCTTTGAGACAAGGGGAAGGTGATACAGCTTCCAGCCAGCTCTTGCTCTTGGGACCTGGCCTCCATGCTGTGAGGAAGCCCAAGACACATTGAGAGGCCAAGTGCAGGGTGCCACCAACCATCCTTGCGGGGGCCCAGCTCAGAGGCAGCCTCCACAGCCAGACACGTGAGCAAGCAGCCTTCAGATGAGTCCCCAGCTGCGGCCACCAACCCTGTGGAGCAGATAGAAGCCGTCCTCAATGAGCTCTGTCCAAATTGCAAATTCTGTTGTCTTGCGCTGCTACACCATGGATGGCCTGTTGCTCAGGAATAGACAGTTGGACTAGCTGGAGACAACTGGGGACATATCAGCACATAGAGCGCGGTTTCTCCACTCTGGTGATACTGACATTTGGATAACGTTTTTTTGGTGTTGGGCAGTGCTATCCTGTGCATTGCAGGACATTCCACAGCATCCCTGACCTCCACCCTCTAGATATCAGTTGCACCTATCCCCCACCAAGCTGTGACAATCAAGAATGTCTCCAGGTATCGCCACGTGTCCCTGGGGCCAATATTGCTCCCAGTTTGGAACCACGGATCTAGAAGGTTTTCAAGCCATAGGACTAGATTAGATCCCCCAGGATTGAGCTTGGATAGAGAGGAGAGACCAGAAGCCTGGCCCGACGCCCCTCCTGCCACCATGGGTGGAGATGGAGCCCACACGCACTGGGCTGGCAACCAGGGATGGGAGATGCGGGGCCTCCCTTTCTCCTCTGTAAAGTTAAAGGCACGTAAAGCTAAAGTTAAAGGCATACATCGCCACTTCCATTTTGGAACTGTACTGATTCTATGTTAGAGGGAGCAGGAACGTGACAGCTATGGGGGTTTCAGGGCAGTCCATTTTTAGTTGACCAAGAAGAGTACTTCACACCAAAGCACGTCTGAAGCCCTGGTTGAGCCAGGAGCTAAAAAGCAGATCCTGTTGGTAACAGCTGTGAAACAGGACCCTGTTGAAGACACCTAACGGGTCACAGCACCTGGCCACGACGGTGCTCTGCTCCATCTCTGCCCCTGGCCTGCCTGCCAGCTGGGATGAGAAGCCAGGGTGGAGATGGCATCACGGCTCCTGCAGGCCACTCTCCCTCCGCCGACACAGGCGGCTCCTGGGGAACTTACAGGGACCACATGTCAGGAAGTGGCCAAGCCTGAAAAACAGACACAGCATGAAAAAACAACGAAAGCCACCAAGTCAACCTGATCGATCCCTTTGTCACTTGGAAGGATCAAGTCCTCGATGACTTTCAGAGCCGTTAAGAATGGAGTCAGAGCTGGAAGGAGGAAACAGGACATCTAAAGCAGTAAGTGCTCCTTCCTGGCCAGCACATATTCATCCCAGGTGGGGGACATGCGGCCCGGGCCCACAGTGTGTGGGTGCAGCCCTCTCATCAGATGCTGCCTTTGGACACCGCCGTCCTCAGCTCTTCCCTCTCCTTCTGGCCTCTCTCCCCCGAGCCTCCATCCTCCTTTCCCCAGGCTCCATTACACATCGATGGAGCGCCCATCTGACTCAGGGTTCTCCTGTAGCTGCACGGAATTCCAAATGCCCCAGATGTTTTGGGCCTGGGTCCTTTGGAGTCCAAACTTCACAGGCTGGGCCTGGTCCCAGGACTATGAGCATTGGTCCTCCTGGGACCCCTGAGCAAGCCACTTCTCACCTCTCGCATCCGCAGGCTGCGGGTACAAATGACCCGGGTACAAATGACCATCACCAAGGAACAAATGCTCAGGTACAAATGACCATCACCAAGGAACAAATGCTCGGGTACAAATGACCATCACCAAGGGACACAGTGAAGAAGCCACTAACTAATGACAGCAGGGCACACTGTCATGTCGAGTACAATGGAAAGGCTGGGAAAAAAATGGTCCATATGAGCCAGACATAAATCAGAGAAGTCATTATGAAGATTTTGCTTGCAGAAGAAAGGCTCAAGCGCAAGGGACCTGGCTTGAGCTCAAGAGACCTGGCTGAGCCGAGCTCTGCCACTCACCACAGACCTTCAGCTGTTTAACCCCCCGAGTTTGTTTCATCTGGAAAATGAAAATGAGCGCCTCCTGCAGTATTTCGAGGATGAGATAGCAGGAGCAAGGCTTGTATAATACCACAGTCCTGGGCACTCAGTAGGCACCTAATGAATGCAGCAGTTACTTTTAACACACGTAGGCCAACTACAGATGGTCCATGATCTCTAATGCTGGCTTTTAAATGGCCACCCCAGCCTTACCCCAGCCTTGGAATGGGGGTGATTATTTCAAGCAGAGGGGTCTTCTGGACGGCAGTAACTGTGTGCTACAGCCCACAGGGGACTCTCCCCACGTCATGCCCCTTTCCATGGGCAATGGTGTCTTAGTCCGTTTAGCCTGCTGCAACACAGCACCATAGCCCGGGCAGCTTATAAACAACAGACATTTATTTCTCACAGTTCTGGAGGCTGGGAAGTCCAAGGTCAGGGTGCCGGCACCTGCTTCCTGGTGAGTGAAGCAACCGGTGAGGACCTGCTTCCTGGGGCATCATTTATGCCTTCTGGCTGTATCCTCACATGGAGAAAAAGGGGATAAGGCATGTTTTTTTTTCTTTTGAGATAGAGTTTCTCTCTTGTTGCCCAGGCTGGAGTGCAGTGGCATGATCAGCTCACTGCAACCTCCACCTCCCAGGTTCAAGTGATTCTCCTGCCTCAGCTTCCCAAGGAGCTGGGACTACAGGCAGGCACCACCACACCCAGCTAATTTTTGTATTTTTAGTAGAGACTGAGTTTCAATATGTTGGCCAGGCTGGTCTTGAACTCCTGACCTCAAGCGATCCTCCCGCCTCGGCCTTCCATAATGCTGGGATTATAGTCATGAGCCACCGTGCCTGGCCTGGGGCTGTTTTTATGAGGTCACTGATCCCATTCACGAGGGCTCCACGGCTCAGGACCTGATCACCTCCAAAGGCCCCACGTTCCAACACCATCGCCTTGGGGGAGTTTGGGGAGGACACAGCATTGAGACCGCAGCACACGGCATCTGTCTCCCAGGGAGCACCAGCAGCAGGGTGAGGAGCTGCAGGAGGAGCACTACAGAAAGAGTCAGGCCTGAGCACGGTCTGTCCCTGGGGCTGCCACATGGCCGGGTTCTAAGGGAAGTACTCTGGAGTGAAGGTCATGGGTCCCATCTCACTGGCTGGACACAGGACACGAGGCACTGAAACTCCCAGGCCCTCTGGCAAACTGGGTGTGGAACTGTGCGTCCTCTAAAACCATACTCCCAACCTCTGGCCACACAAACCACTGCTAAAACACGGTCCATCTGGGGCAGGCTGGAGACCCAGCCTTTCTCCCAGGCTCTCTAACCTCTGTACCAGTTTGAGCAGCAGGCTTTAACTATCTTTCCAGCTTGGAAATCCCACTCTGTTCTCATTAGCTGATTAGGAAATCAGAGTCTGCCTGCCTTGGGAAAATGACTGCTCTGGGAGGAACAGCTTCTCATTTCCCATGTGCTCTCCAGTGAGGCCGGCTGCTTGAGGTACTGGCTCTGGGTCTGAGCAAGGCCAGCTCTGCCTGGGAACGGAGCAGCTGCACCAGGAAGGGTGTTTTATAGGGTGCAGGGAAGATGCATTATTTAAATCACGCCCAAGGAGAGAAGCTCTTTACAAATGGGGAACATCATTCATGCCCAGCTCAGCCTGGATTGAATACGCAGGCGTGATTCCATCATTTCTGCCACAGTCTCCAGCACAGCCAAGCAGGTCCCTGTGGTGGCCAGCAGAGGGCACTGGTGACCCACACATGTCATCTTAGCCAGCATGAGACAGGCGCCAACTTCCCGTTCAGGCCAGTTTGCAAAGTATCTCCCAGCTTCCCTGTGGATGCAGGAGGGACACGCACCCACTGCCCCAAAATACTCGATGGGCCTGTGCCTGGATGTCCGCGGATGGGTTCACATGTGCGCAATCGGCAAAGACAACGGGCAAGTGGTTTGGGTCAGGTTTATTCAACTGTTACGAATCCACTGTTTTCTCCTAAAGCAGGCCCACACAATTAGATCTGCAAATCCAGAAACCTAGCAAAGGCCTAAAGTTACAAAAGACTTTTTCCTCCTATAGAATTCCCTTTATCAGTACTGTGATTTCTGCTTTTCAGTGTTGACCCCAAGCCATGTTCCTGATTCATGGCTTCAAGTGGCCCACCATTAATGAGCCCAGCAAGCAAGGACTTGTTGACACAACTCCGAACTGCTTTCAGACAGCTGATTAGAAAAAACTGGTGAGTCTCCAGTCGAGTGAGTCAGAGGCCTTCTGGGGGTTAGAACATGAGAACAGAGACCAGGAACCTGAGTAGGGCCAGCTGGAGATTTTTTGCCCCATTTTCTGAGAAGGTCTGTCCTTGGGAGGTAAAAGCTACTTTGGTTCATCTAACTGGGCGATTATGAAATGGGGTTTCTGAGGACTGGGCTTCCTTGGAACTTAAGGCCTGTTTTTGTCACATTTCCCCCTCTTTCTTCTCAGAAACATTAATTTTTATCAATTTAAAACTTGATAAATATGGTCTAGCATTAAGTTTCTAGGAATCAAATCTAATTAAGCCTTGATTTCAAAAGTTTAAGAGAGAATGGGTTCTTACCCTGACAGTAGGGCTGACTTCAAGGTTTCAAATGCTTACTGTGGAATCTTCCAGCACATCAGGTTTTTAGAGAGGACCAGCAGCTGTCAGCCCAGGTGTCTTTTATGACAAAGGCCTTGTGATTTGATTTGCAATTATAAGATAGTTTATGAATAAACTCAGACAATCAATTTGTAATACACAAAGTAGAGTCTTAAGAAATATTTACTAAATGGGCCGGGCGTGGTGGTTCATGCCTGTAATCCCAGCACTTTGGGAGGCTGAGGGAGGTGGATCACTTGAGGTCAGGAGTTTGAGACCAGCCTGGCCAACACAGTGAAACCCCGTCTCTACTAAAAATACAAAATTAGCCGGGCGTGGTGGCACACACCTGTAATCCCAGCTACTATAAAGGCTGAGGCAGAATTGCTTGAACGTTGCAGTGAGCCAAGATTGTGCCACCATACTCCAGCCGGGGTGACAGAACGAGACTCTGTCTCAAAAAGAAAAAAAAGAGGAATATTTACCGAATGAGTTTAAGGTAAATGTCTATCCTGACAGAGTCGAAAACATCCCCTTAGTCTGAAGACACTTTGGCCAGCTGTCACCTACTGCAGTGCAGAGTCCACTTCCAGCCCATTGTCCAAAGTGTGTGTGTTCACAGGTATCTGTCTTCAGGATTTCCCCACAAACACACATTTCTGCAAAAACCAACAAAGAGGCACTGCAAAAGAAAGGAATACTTCCCTAAGCTTCTTGGTCCTGCTACTGGATTTCCCTTGGCTCTTATTTCTCTTGTCTTAGGCATGTGAGCAACTGCTAATTTTCATAGTTGATGCTAAAATAGATAATATACTTTAGAAATCAATTTAGCTACTTGGTGTGGTCTGAGACTCTGCCGCCCTTTTTACAGATTTCCAACTGAGAACAAGGATGCACTTTTTCTGCAACAATAACGGTTGGTTTACACGTAAGGGAGGTTTAGTAAATATTATTTTATGCTGTTATAGGAAGGTGGAAAGCTTTGTGACAGAAACAGACTTCACTGTAGTTAGCAAAACCACTTTGCAACACGACTCTTCTTGGGCAGATTCAACAAACCACGCACAGGAGATTCATGTTCCTGAAATGCAACTATTGTAAGCCCAACGCACTCCAAAAATCACCTACTCTAAATCCGTTCTGGAACAAGACAGATTGTTGACAAAGAGTGAGCCAGCGACGCTACTATCCCAGGCTCTTGATACTGGCATTTTGTCAGCACACTATTCTATCTCACGGGCAACCATTCTGTGCAACAAAAGTGAGTTTCAATTGTATTTCAAAAAAGATTACAAAAATACATGCCTTTAGGAAGACAAACAAAACCAACTGGCAAACCTAGCCTGTGGTACTGACGGTATGCATGATGGAAATGCAGTGATTTCACAAATTGACGCCCGGTGTCAGAAGCTACAGAGGAATAGGTAGGAGGTCAGCTCTTCCCTCCCTGCCATTAGAGGGAACATCATGGCTCATCTAGATAGAGGCGCTCTGGGCAGAACGTCCTGATATGAAAGGCACTTTTTTTTTTTTTTAAGAGACAGGGTTTCACCATGCTGGCCAAGATGGTCTCGATCTCTTGACCTCGTGATCTGCCCACCTCAGCCTCCCAAAGTGCTGGGATTACAGGCGTGAGCCACCGCACCCGGCCAAAAGGCACTTTTAACAAGAGGATCTTGAATCATTACATGCATCGGAGGAGGAACTCCAGAGAAAACTGGGAGACAGAGGTGAGTAGGGGAGTGACATTACCTTTTTAGGCACTGCTCTTGCCAAGGCAACCCCAGGGGTGGAACAGAAGAGCCCGATGTTCACCCCAGGAGTGGCAAAAGAGGACTTGTTGCTTGCCACGGCAATGTCGCAGCTGGCAACCAGTTGACAGCCGGCAGCCGTGGCGAGGCCGTTGACCATGGCAATGACAGGGACAGGGTGGTTCCGGATGAGCATCATGACCTGCGGGACAAACACACCCACTTCACTTCCACCCAGGGGGAGGCACGACATTAATGCCTTTTTTGTTTTTTTTTTTTTTTTAGACAGAGTCTCACTCTGTTGCCTGTGACGGAGTGCAGTGGCGAGATCTTGGCTCACTGCAACCTCCTCCTCCCGGGTTCAAGCGTTCCTCCTGCCTCAGCCTCCCAAGTAGCTGGGACTACAGGCACGGGCCACCATGCCCAGCTAAATTTATTTTTGTATTTTTAGTAAAGATGGGGTTCTACCATGTTAGCTAGGCTGGTCTGGAACTCCTGACCTCAAGTAATCCACCCGCCCTGGCTTCCCAAACTGCTGGGATTACAGGTGTGAGGCACTGAGCTTGGCCAACGCCTATCGTTTTATATGACTTTCCTGTTTGCAGAGCACTTTTCACACGTGTGAGTTCATCAGATTCTACGGAAAAAGGGCGAAAAAAGGCACAGAAAGCACTAACTCCTATTCCATTTCTGCTCTGAACCAGGCTGTGTTAATTTGGTCTTTCCGAGAATCCCACAGGGACAGAGCCCTTTTCTACAACAAGGACACTAAGCTTGGAGGGGGCTGCTGCAGGGTCTGTGGCCCCAAGCCCAGCACTTGAGTGGTGACAGACCCCCACCTGCCTTCCTGGCAAACATGCTGAAGAACAGTGTGGATTTTTATTTCTGGGGAACAAGTCAAACCCTTCGCAAACAGTTTTGTTCTCACCGTGCCCGTGCAATGCTCTAGTGTTAAAAGTCTGAGGCTGGCATTTGGTGCTTCCTGGAAAATT
The DNA here is from genome assembly GCA_963573385.1 of Cacajao melanocephalus. Lineage (NCBI taxonomy): Eukaryota > Metazoa > Chordata > Mammalia > Primates > Pitheciidae > Cacajao > Cacajao melanocephalus. The sequence goes on from CAUYLG010017317.1 coordinate 7,647, forward strand.
TGAGGTGGAAAAGGGCCTTGAAGGCAGTTTTCTTAGTAATTACTTCTCAAATTACCACCATGAAGACTCTCAATTCTATTAAAATGAGGGCCAGGAGGACCCTGCTCTCATCAAAATAAACAAAATTCCTAAAATACAGCCATTGACACAGAGAGGAGAGACAAAAATGTGCCAATGTGACCCCCCCAACCAATAAATTTCTAGAACTTTAACTTATTTTTGCAGCTTATGTTTTCATAACTTAAATTTCTAAATTGCTGCTCTTTGAACCTTGGCAGGGGGAGAGAGAGAAAGAGAGAGAGAGAGAGATGAGAGAGAGAGAGGATGGGAATGAAATTTGGGTTAATTTCCCCAAGGCAGGTATTCAAAGAAAAATGACCTTCATTGATTTCAAGATTTTGTCTAAAAAACTTATCTTTCATATCCATAAACATTTGATATTTGTTAGCTTTCTTCTAAAACAACAAATTATATATTTAAGGCTATGGTATCATATCATATAGTAGTGCTTTTTGGCTTTTTCTGGGTGGGGGCTCTCCTTTTGAGAATCTGATAAATGCTAACGACATTTATCTTCCCTAGGGTAAAGGAGGAAATGCATCCTCAGGTGGGGAATTGACCTCAGGTGGGCAGATCACCTGAGGTCAGGAGTTTGAGACAGCCTGGCCAACATGATGAAACCCTGTTTCTACTTAAAAAAAAAAAATACAAAAATTAGCCAGGTGTGGTGGCACGTGCCTGTAATCCCAGCTACTCGGGAGGCTGAGGCAGGAGAACCGCTTGAACTTGGGAAGTGGAGGTTGAGGAGATAATGCCATTGCACTCCAGCCTGGGTGACAGAGCGAGATGGTGTCTAAAGAAAAAAGAAGAAGAATGCACAGATAAGTAAACACCTGTGCATAACACTGCTCACAGATTTAGGGGGTTCTAAGGCAAAGCTGGGGATGGGCTAGTGAGAGCACTCATTACCAGTCAACTGGAATGAGTAACAAGGGGAAGAACTCCCAAGAACTTCTAAAGTCTTGCTGCAAAGAAAGAAAAGATTTTGTTGGAGGATGGGGGGCTCGGGAGGGATACCAGGGGCTTGGGGAATAGGGGAGGGATACATTAGGAGAAATACTTAATGTAGATGACAGGGTGATGGATACAGCAAACCACCAAGGCACATGTATACCTATGCAACAAACCTGCATGTTCTGCACATGTACCCCGGTACTTAAAGTATAATAATAATAATAATAAAAATTACTATCTGGAATATACACACACAGACACACACACACACACACACACACACACAAATGAGTAAATAAATAAAGAAAATATTTTGTTTTAGTTGTGAGTGTGGTTGCTCCACCCAGGGAACTGAAGTTACTGATGAAAAGCCAACTGACTAGGATTAGAGTTGAACAATCTACCTGTCCTCTCTGCCACGGTGTAAATGGCTAGGATTTCATGAAACTGCAGAAAAATAGGTAACACAGTATATATTCAGCATTAAAAATGCATATAATTACTAATTTTATTTTTGAAACAGACACTTGCTCTGTCACCCAAGCTAGAGTGCAGTGGCATGATCTCAGCTCACTGCAACCTCCGCCTCCCAGCTTCAAGTGATTCTCCTGCCTCAGCCTCCTAATTAGCTGGGATTACAAGTGTGTGCCACCACACCAGGCTAATTTTTTTTTTTTAATTTTAGGAGAGACAGAGTTTCACTATGTTGGCCAGGTTGGTCTGAAATTCCTGACCTCAAGCGATCCACCTGTCTTGGCCTCCCAAAGTGCTGGGATTACAGACATGAGCCACCATGCCAGCCTGAAAATGCATACATTCACTTTTGATCTAGGAATTCTACTTCTAAGAAATAATCTGAAATAGGTATAAGCTCTATGCCAAAGATGCTCACCAAATCATTATTTTATAATAGTAAAGAACTATAAATACTATAAACATACAAAATAAATAAATGGCAATGAAAACTAAACTACATCCATCGACTAGAATGCTGTATTCTCACTAAAATGAACATTTCCAAGAGAAACACCACCATGGCAGTCTGGAGCTTATTCAGTGGTCTGAAACCAGGCTGCCAGTGTTTGATGCCCAGTCTGTCACTCACTGCCTAATCCTGGACAAGTCATTTAACCCTTCAGTTTTCACATCTGTATAATGGGCATGATAATAGCACCAACCTTATAGAACAAGACAGTTATATCAATTAACATATCTAAAGTACTTAAAATATTACCTGACATACAGTAAGCATTCAGTGCTATAATCATATAATTCTATACCGTAATCGTACCTACATATGATTATTTAGAAAAACAGGGACACATGGAAAAATGATCTAAAAGAAAATACAGCAAAATATTATTTATAGTTCTCTCTGAGTGGTATGATTATGGTATGACATCAGTAATCTTTTATTTTTCTAGACTTTCGAAACCATTTATAAGTACTTATTCCTTTCATGATTAAGACTATTTTAGGCTGGGCATGGTGGCTCACACCTGTAATCCCAGCACTTTGGGAGGCCAAGCTGGGTGGATCATTTGTGGTCAGGAGTTCGAGACCAGCATGGCCAACATGGTGAAACCCCATCTCTACTTAAAAAAAAAAAAAGAAAAAAGAAAAATTAGCTGGGTGTGGTGGTGCATGCCTGCCTATAGTCGCAGCTACTCGGGAGGCTGAGGCAGGAGAATCTTTTGAAGCCAGGTTGGAGTGCAGGGAGGTGAGATTGCACCACTGCACCCCAGCCTGGGCGACAGAGTGAGACCTTGTCTCAAGAAAAAAAAAAATACTATTTTAAATATAAAGTTAGAGAGAAGTTCAGAAAAGACAAGGGGAACCTAAATAATCAACAAGCTAGGATAATCAAACACTTGATAGTCAAGAACTGATTATACCTATTTGGCCTTCCTGAATTATGTACTGTTTTGGGTCTGCTGACTCCAAAATGCGACATAAATTGAACTCTGCCCTAACGTCCTTTAACACCATCACTAAGGGTTTCATTTTACTTCCCAAAGCAAGAAACCTTGTCCCATTGTCATTTGATTGACAGGGTGTGAGAGGAAAGAGCAGAATCTTCTCCTGAACTAGAGTTTCTGTCTCCAAACTTCAACAGGATATATGTAGAGGGACCAGGAAGAAGTCTTTAACATGAGCGCGATGGAAGGTCATTTTCACCCTTCCGGAGTCAAGTTCTTCTCATTCATTCTCATTCTACTCACTCTGAATTTGCCCTACTTCTGGTTTGTACATAATTAACTATCATGCAGTACTTGTGGTCTGTAACAAATTAGTATAGTTTTTAGATGCTTAGCTAATTCAGATACCTTTATCTTCCTTTCTAAAATCAAATTTTCTCATGAGTGAACTGAACAATGAAATATCTAGCTCATTCTGTTCCAATCTGCCTGCTGATTATACTTGGAAATTGAAATCTTGCACAAGTTCATGGTGCTCATCTTTATCCAAGACAATGTGATTTTCTTAGAAATGCTTTAAAGAAATCAATACACCTTCAGTCCCGTTTTACTACTTTAGGGCTAGGCCCTGTTTATGCACTGAGTCTTTTTCAGGGAGTCAGAGGCATCCAAGGGTTAGGGGCTTCCAAGAAGTCTGGGCTTTATCCTCTAAAGAAGCCCTGGCCCCCTGGCTACCCTGTTTAGATCCCAGTTCATGAAGTTACTAGAGCAGAGTGATAAAAACAGACCCTCAGGGAGGATAAAGGGCTTTACTGGTTCTTTTTGACACTTTTCAACTTTAGCCAAACATACTGGGTATTGGTAGAAAAAACTTAAAGCACCAAGCCTTGGCAAACCCAAGAGTGGAATGTTACATAAACATCATTAATGTAGGAAACAAAAGACCCAGGTCTCGGCTCTAACTTGCTCCTACTTCCCCATGAAGCTTCAAGTAAATTGCTTTTCCTGTTTGTCCTTCCATGGAGTGAGAAAACTATAACCTGATCTCTCTATGGGTTTCTGGAAGGCCGAGGAAAACAAATGGGGATGTCTTAATCATCTTCCCGTTCACTTTCCTGTTCCTCATTTCTGTCTTGTCTGCATAGCAGGTAACATTAAATGTCTGTGAAATCATTAATGACCACAAACATGAATGAATAAGTCAATAAATGAATAGAAAATTAGGTTAAACTATCTTAGAAGCAGGTTATGAAGCCGTAGTACATGTGTTGTTGCCCAAATAAATTTTCACTTTCAGTTTGACAGAAGACAATTTTTTCTTCTGTTTCCCTCAATGCCTTGCAGGTATTATAATAGATGCTCAATAAATAGTCACTAGAAGAACAGTGTATTATTACTTAAAGCTGGATTCTCTATTCAATTTTTCGTTATTCAAGGGGTTTACTTCATGCATTTATCAATCATTCAAAACTTTTTGTACCTCTTCTTCCTCTGTGGCTGTTGGTATTTTTCCTCCTTAATACAGTGAAAGAGGCAGAAAAGAAGCAAAAATGAAGAAGTTAATTTTCCTAGTTGGAGGTGGTGATTATAAAGGCTGGTTGAAAGAAGCGTTTGAAAATAACTTTAAAAACCATGATTGTTATTCCACGTATGAATGTTGTTTCTCATTTAATAGTTGTTTTAGTAACTATGAAAATCTTAGGTTCTTCCTCTCTAAACACATACATTTTCACCTTTTTCTTCTTACTCCAGCCTTCTATACCAAGACACACTCTTACAATGCTAGACATGGTAACTATGAGTACCATCCTATATTCCACTTTCTTTGATACAAAATAAAATCAATAGCAAATTATAGTCACTTCTTAAAAGTCTAAACTAGGCCATGCATGGTGGCTCACGCCTGTAATCCCAGCACTTTGGGAGGCAAGGTGGGAGGATCACCTGAGGTCAGGGGTTTGAGGCCAGCCTGGCCAACATGGTGAAAAACCCCGTCTCTACTAAAACTACAAAAACTAGTCAGGCATGTAGTCCCAGCTACTGGAGAGGCTGAGGCAGGAAAATCGCTTGAACTCGGGAGACGGAGGTTGCAGTGAGCCAAGATCGTACCACTGCACTCCAGCCTGGATGACAGAGGGAGACTCTCTCCAAAAAAAAAAAAAAAAAAAAATATAAACCAAATAATTGCTTGGATGAAGGATCTGATGTCCAAACAAGTTTCCAGTTGCTCTGGGTGGTGGGTCTCATGAATAAAATCTTTCCCATAAGCTTGAAGGCGAACTCAACATTTAATATAATGATCATTTGCATGTTTGCACCGTTGACTGTCGTCCGGCTTACCTCAGCACAGGTCTGAAATACTTCGGCGTGGTAATCACGGCCTTGCTCCTCTGTCAGTTCCTTTAAATCATGCCCAGAAGAAAACACAGGCCCCTCAGCTGCAAATGTTTCCAATTGAGAAAAGAAGAGAAAATGATGTGAACAGCCAGAGTTGAGCAGTTAGTTCCCTTCCTTGTCTACTGAATAACTCCTGCAAATTTTCCCTTAGAGCAAGTTAATGGCTAATTTTGAGAAGAATAATTCTAGTTTGCTTGAAAAGTTCCAGCCAGAATTTTGTGATGAAAGATGCAAGGTGAGGCATCCGTGTCCTAAAAGTCCTTGATGGAAAATGATGGAAATATGTAATTACATAAGGAGAAGGTTCAGTTTCCAAGATGAAGGTATTTTATACAGAGCTTTCATTTGGGGATTTGGTCTGGCCTGAGTGTATTGAGTTACACAAGCTCATCCAAATCCCCCACGCTGAGGACAGTGTCTGCGTCATTTCCTCTACAAGTGGTGGCCAGCCATCGTGGCTGAACTGGGAAGGTGAGGGTGGGAAGAGATCTCAGAAGCCTCTGGTCTTTATTTTACAGATGAGGGATCAGAGGATGTGGCTGCTCTCACTGCTGTCATCAACAACGAAATGTCATCCTACTGATGAGCTGGTAACACTTTCTCATACTTCCCTTTTGCTGTTGTTGTTTGAGACAGAGTCTTGCTCTGTTGCCCAGGCCAGAGAGCAGTAGCACGATCTCGGCTCACTGCAACCTCCACCTCCCAGGTTCAAGCAATTTTTGTGCCTCAGCCTCCCAAGTAGCCGGGATTACAGGCACCTGCCACCACGCCTGTCTAATTTTTGTATTTTTAGTAGAGATGGGGTTTCGCCATGTTGGCCAGGCTGGTGTCCAACTCTTAGCCTGAAGTGGTCCGCCTGCCTCGCCTTCCCAAAGTGCTGCGATTACAGGCATAAGCCACCATTCCTGGCTATTGTAGTTATCTTGACTGATAAGCAATAGTATTGTCTTTTTATAAGTGAGGTAACTGTGTAGGTGAGACTCTGTCTCTGAAAAAGAAAACCTTAAAAATTAGCCAGGTACAGTGGTGGCAGTGTTGCTTGAGGCTAGGAGTTCGAGGCCAGCCTGGGCAACATAGCAAGATCCCATCTCCATAAAAAAGAAAAACTTAGCTGAGTGTAGTGGCGCACATCTATAGTCCCAGCTACTCAGGAGACTGAGCTGGAAGATCACTTGAGCCCAGAAATTTGAGGCTGCAGTGAGCTATAATCATACCACTGCACTCCAGCCTGGGCAACAGAGCAAGACTATGTGTCAAAAAAAAAAAAAAAAGAAGTTAATGCCTTTGCTGTATCCAGGTAACATCCCACATGGCTGCTGGTCTATACTGGTTCTAATTTCTTTTCTCTTCACCATATAAAACAGTTGAACAGTTTTGATTAACCATGGATAAGATGGTAATATTCTGAATTTCTGCCTCTAAAAACACTGATGCTTCATTTGCCAAACAAAGCATCACAAAGCATCATCGTCGTATTTTTTTGGTGCATGCTTTAAAATGCTAATATTACGATTATTTATACCAGTCTCATCATCACAAGAAAATATAATTCTGCAAAAATTCTTTTTGGAACAAGCAGACAAATGAGCAGAATATGACATCTTTTCCAGCACCATTAAAGAAGACACTGCAGGTCTGAAAGCTTGGTAAGAACAGAAAAACCAGTCAAATGCCCCAAAGCGTTAGTGGTTAAAACCATTTTATAAGGTCCACGAAGAAATCGATTCTCTGATTTTGAGGGGAAGACCAGCATTAGCCAAGCAGAGAAATGTTTTAGTATCTGACAAAAAGGAAAAGACGTATTTTCACTGAACAGTCACCTTTGCTATGAATTCTGCAGTTAATAGTGTTCGGACTAACACAGCAACCTCACACGTGTTTTCCATAATTAATATTCTCGTAAAGGAGCTTCAGAACAATTCTCCAGTTAAGTGAAAGGATGCCCCCAGTTAACCAAAGACTCTCGAAAAAGCTCTTCGAGGTGCTGCAGAATACTAAGGACAGATATCGGATACATACCTGAGATGATAATGACTTTCAGATCGTTGCTCTCAGCATCATGAAGAATGTCACTTCGGAGAGACTTCAGCATTGCAAGTGACAGTGCGTTCCTCTTCTTGGGATTGCTCAAGACAATGTTCCTGTGAAGAACATTTTACAATCACCAGGTCACACATGACTCAAAACAAGTGATGACCCCTGTGATTCCTGTCTAATTTAGGAGCTATTTTTAAACACAAGAAAAGAGAACTGCTGGGGCTTAGTGCCAATTTAGAGGGTCTGTCAACTCTGTGGAGTTACAGCCAAGTCAAAACAAGAAAAACGCGACCTGAAATACAGGCTGGGTTTCCCCTCTCTTCCCTTGATTTGTTTCTCTTTTTCTCCATGTTTGCTGTCAGAAACATGACTGCCACCTCCACAGAGAGCAAAGCACAGCGGTTCCAAAATCAACACTGCCCAGAGAGGCTGCAAGCTTAGCAGGACGGCAGCAGGCGCCAGAGAAATCTGACAAACAGTGGCTACCTTCCACTGCTTTCTTTCATTGTTCCTTAGAAAAAGGTTAGGAAAGAAGCCCAGAATGAAAATAACACCCCAAAACTTGGCTCACTGCAACCTTCACCGCCTGGGTTCAAGCGATTCTCTTGCCTTAGCCTCCCCAGTAGCTCGGACTGTAGGCATGTGCCACCATGCCCAGCTAATTTTGTATTTTTAGTAGAGATGAGATTTCGCCATGTTGGCTAGGCTGGTCTTGAACTCCTGACCTCAGGTAATCTGCGTGCCTCAGCCTCCCAAAGTGTTAGGATTACAGGCATTAGTCACCGTGCCTGACCCAATTTTTTATATTTAATTTTTGTGGGTACATATAGGAGGTGTATATATATTTATGGGGTACATGGGATGTTTTGATACAGGCATTCAACGCGCAATAATCACTTCATGGAAGATGGGGTATCCATCCCCCCAAGCATTTATCCTTTGCAGATAACAAAGGAAAAACTGACAACCCAATGATACTCAGTTTCAAATGTACAATTAAATTATTATTGACTATAGTCACCCTGTCGTGCTATCAAATTCTAGGCCTTATTAATTCATTCTATTTTTCTGTACCCAGTCCATCTTTTACTTTTTTTGAGACCGAGTTTTACTCTTTTTGCCCAGGCTGGAGTGCAGTGGCGTGATCTTGGCTCACTGCAACCTCCGCCTCCTGGGTTCGAGTGATTCTCCTGCCTCTGCCTCCCAAGTAGCTGAGATTACAGGTGTGCGCCATCACGCCCAGCTAATTTTTGTATTTTTAGTAGAGCTGAGGTTTCACCATGTTGGCCAGGCTGGTCTCAAACTCCTGACCTCAGGTGATCCACCGTCCTCGGCCTCCTAAATTGCTGGGATTACAGGTGTGAGCTACTGTGCCTGGGCCCGTCTCTCTCTTTTTTTTTATAGTGGCATTCTGTAAGTCTACAAAACAATTTGTGCTGTCTGAGAATGGGATGATCCATGAATAAAAGTACAAGCCACACGGCAAGAGGGCTTTTCTGGACATATCCTCTCACAAAAAGCTGGCATCCAAAGGGCTTCCTCCCTCTTTTAAGGCATTCCACATGCTGAATAAAATAACCTGTATTGTCATCTTGCTGCCTGTACCCAGAAATGTCTTATTTTTGGCTGTTATAAGAAGTAGGCAAAGTGCCGAACACCAGATTGTTATTATATATTTTATATGTTTCCTATCAGTTTTCACCTATGTGTTTCCTGCCTTCCTCATTCTTTTTTGAATCTGATATTCCTCCCGCGGCACAGCCAACTTGGATCCTCTGTAAATAGCATTTTAGGTCATGGTTTTCTGGAAAACAACTTTGATGACTGAATTTATTTCAATAATAACCATTTTCTTTGGAATACCATTTCAAGGTTGCTGCAGTCTTCAGGTGGCTGTGCTATTCATCTTACTGTTTCTTATAAACATTGTTCTCTCCTAAGCACAAAAACTGCTTGCGCTGATTTGCTGATAGACTTTTATTTGGTGGGTGTGGTGGGAGAACTGCTTATAAACCTCTCAATCAAATAATGAGGGTGCTTCTTGTAGCAAATATAAAAAGCTGCCATCCCATCAGGTTGTATGCTTAAACGAAATGCTAAGGTCTCAGGCAAAATTGTATAAAAAGATTCCAGCCCCCAAGGCCTTTGTGTGCTGTGGAATCTGTTCATGTGTCCAGTTAGCTGTTTGGCTCCTACATGAGCCACACTGAGAGTGTTCTAATGCAGAATTCACTCTTCAACCCAGAGGAACCAGGCTCAGCTCCTCCTGCTCTACCCAAGCTCTTCTCACCAATCATCTCCTAATTGCCAGATCCAAATCTACTGGCCATCTCCATCACTCCCTCCTTCTGGAAACAGATTTCTTCTCTCCTGGTTGTTTTGTACTTCTCTGGCCGGTCCTTCTTGACTTCTTTCCTGGGCTACTAGCCCTCTGTTAACCATTGAATGCCAGCCATCCTGAGTTCTGTCCTCTGCACCGTTCCCAGGCAAGTTCACTGAGGACTTGACATCAATGGCCGCTTCTGTGCTGAGCTCCAGGTCCATGCGTTCATCCCGATGTCTACTGGACTTCTCCATCTAAGTGTCCTTGGGCATCTCCTCCCATTCCCAACTTGCTCCTTTCCTCTAGTCCTTATCTCAGCACTGCCATTTAGTTGCCTGAATCAGAAAAAAAGTCATTCTAAGTTTCTATCCCTTCCCAATTCAACTGGCATCAAAGCTTGTGAATAATACCTCCTAAAAAATCTCATCACTGAACCCTCCCAATGGCCATCTTCGTACAAAACATGTGAGGCCTTGCACCGAGAGCTTCACCAGTATCACCTATCCGAACAGGAAACCTCTTTAAGAATGAGGTCATAGCCCAGGGCACCGTGGCTCATGCTTGTAATCCCAGCACTTTGGGAGGCCGAGGCAGGCGGATCACGAGGTCAGGAGATCAAGACCATCCTGGCTAACATGGTGAAACCCCATCTCTTCTAAAAGACAAAAAATTAGCCGAGCGTGGTGGCTCACGCCTATAGTCCCAGCTACCTGGGAGGCTGAGGCAGGGGAAGCACTTGAACCTGGGAGGCAGAAGTTGCAGTAAGCCGAGATTGTGCCACTGCACTCCAGACTGGCAACAGAGCAAGACTTGGTCTCCGGAAAAAAAAAAAAAAAGAATGAGGTCATCAAGACCTCAAAAAAGAATGAGGGCATGTGATAAGTGTCAAAGTAACAGATGGTCCCTATAAATGCCCCCATGAGCTGTCTGAAGATCACAGTTGTAAACCACGAGAAGGTCCCTGAGGCGAAGGACTGTCATGTTCTCACGTGGAGAAGACACTCAATATCTGTTGACCTCATGACAAAAAACAGTATTTCTATTTTTCACAGCCAATTCCACCCACTGCAGTGGAATGACATCACATCATTTTTCCGCCATCTCTTTTCAACCCGAGTGGTGAGTAGAAACAGAGTAGAAACCACTTTGGGGCAGAGAGACCTCTCTGAACCCTGGTGATCTGACCTACTGGCCGTGTGGCCCTGAACAGGCCGTCACCTCTCCGAACTTGCTTCCTCACTAAAGTGGGCATACAATTGTCCACCTTGAAGGCCACTTAAGAATTAGGGATCATGGATGCAGAGAGCCTAGCACAGAGCAGGCCCTGGGTACATGACGGCAGTGCTGCTGGGAGGAGGAGCATGAAAAAGGGACACTTGAAGAATGACAGTCACTCAAGTTCTTGCTCAAGTTCACCTGCTTAGCGCCTAATGTGGTGCTGCTTTAATGCTCGGTTAAAAAGTTTCCTTTCCTACTAAACCCCTAGCATTCATGCGAGTGTGTTTCGGTCATCTCCTTTGCCGATTCATGTTTAACACTGGAGAATTCCACTGGCCTCCTTTTTGTCATCTGGCCGCCATGCCCAGTACTCAGGCTTCCAATCAGCTGTGACCAGATTTACAGAAGCAGAATGGGCAAGAAAGGCCCCGCCTGGGCCCTGCTCTGGCCTCCTGTGCTCCGTAGACGATGAGCAAGGGGTCCACAGGGAAGGGAACCATCCCCTTTCCAAACCCTGGGCCATTACCGACTCCCTGGAATTCCCTGCCCATACCATGGGCACCCCAAGCTCAAAGGTGGCCAAGAGCAGTTGTCTGTAGGGCATGAGGGGACAGACAATAGGGCATGCTGGAAGGGTGTCTGCAGATCTGTGCACCCAGGCCCTTGCAGAGCAACAGAAAGGACAGGTACAGAGGTGGGAAAGGGTGAGAGGAGGGTGGGGAGAAAAGGAACACGCTGAAGCTGGAGCTGGCTCACCACCTCTGCTGGGAACCACCCGGTTGTGTGAGGATTATCAGTTCACACGCGGCCTTAGAAGGTCTTTTTGGGAAGGTTTATGTCTCAGGGTAGGAGAAGGCGTTTTATTTACCAGTTTGATTTAGAACTGAAACGTGCTGTGCAGGCCTCCCTTTGCACTCTTGCCCGGGCCCGGCAAGCACCAGGCTCAGGCCGGGATGGGACAGGGCCCTCCACCTTCATGACTCGATCGCCCGGTTTCCAGTTTGCGCAACAGCACATTTTTAAGGGTTTTGGGCCTGTAGCCATAAGGGCAGCGCTCAGGACGCTGTGCCCTTCGTCCTGTTTACTGTCCCGCCCCCAGTACTGCGCCGCTGGGTGGGGGCTAAGGAGCAGCTCGGCGGAGCCCACGCACCCCCCGGAGCCGGGTCTGGGGTCCAGAGCCCTCCTGTCCAGGCCTCTCCTTAGGCCCAGCGGATGGACGCCCGGTGACCCCGCGGGCGGTCCTGAGGGCTTCGGGACCCCGGGCAGTCCTGCCGACGGTCCTACAATCCCCCCGCGCGTCTGGCTGCCTGGCACGGGTCTGGGATGCTGGGGTTCCCTCCCCAGGGACGTAAATGGGGTTCCGGCCTCCGCGTCCTCCCGGGTCAATGGCGGCGCCCTGGCCCAGACCCCGGCCCCGGCCCGGCCCCACCTCGAGAAGCCTCGCGCGGCCCGGGGCTGACCTGATCCCGTCCAGCTGCCGCGCGCTGGTGGGCCGCGAGTCTGACTCCCGCCGCCCCGCCCCGGCCAGGTCCCCGCCGGAGAAGCGGGCTGGGACCTGGGCCCAGGGGCCGCGCCGGAGCCACAAGGGCCCCTTTGCCCCGAAGGCCCGTAAGACGGCGACGGCGACCATGGCATCCAGGAAGGCCTGAGGGGGCCAGACGCCGCAGGATCGCGCTGCCCGGCCGGCCGCAGGCGCTGAGCGCTCCCAAGGCGCTGCTGTGAGCCGGGACTGAATTCGACGGTGGTCGACACCGACAGAGCAGCCTAACAAGCCCAGGCTTCGCGGGGACGCCCCAGGCCAGGCCCCGCCCCACCACGCCCCGCCCCGTGACGTCCCGCCCGCCCCCACGACGCCCGTACCTCGTGACGCCGCGTCTCGGCACGCCCCGCCCCCCAGGGTGAAAAGCGCGCGTTGGAAACCCACGGGCCGGCTCCTGGGGTTGTTTGGTAAGGCCTGTGGAAAAGTTAAAGAGTGGGATGATTTCTTCTTGCACCAACACCAGGAATGTGGCGTTTGCCTGCATGAGGAAAACCAGCGTCAGGGGTGCGGGGCGCTGCACTGTTAGCAACCGCTTCCCAACCTGCCCAGGAAAAGCCGGGCTTTTTAATGCGTTGTGTCCTCCCCTCCAGACGCGGGGATCCACACTTCAAGTTTCTGCCACCAGGTAGCTGGAGATGGAAAGTGAGTTCATAAACAAAACAAAGTTACATTTCTAGAACACCTGAGCCTGGCCTCGCAGTCATGCCAAGTGCCACAGACGACGCCGAGCACGGGGGTCGCAGAGCCTGATCAAAGCGACCGCCCTCAGGGCCTAGGGTCACTGCGGGTCTCTTACTAAGGTGACTGTCGCTGGCTGGGAGGAGGTGAGGAGGCCCCGCCCCTCAGGGGAGCTGGCGCGAGAGGGAGCTGATACTCGGGATTTGGGGAAGACGAAGGAACGACGAGAGCACTCCGAGCCTGGACGGTGCAGACGAAACGTGAAGGCAGAAACGGAAAGGCAGCCCGGCGCGGCGGCTCACACCTGTAGTCCCAGCACTTTGGGAGGCTGAGGCGGATCACATGAGGTCAGCAGTTCGAGACCAGCCCGGCCAACATGTGAAACCCCATCTCTACTAAAAATATAAAAAATTAGTCGGGCGTGGTGGCGCGTGCCTGTTGTCCCAGCTACTCAAGGAGCTGAGATACGAGAATCCTTGAACCCGGCAGGCGCAGGTTGCAGTGAGCCAAGATCACGCCACTGCACTCCAGCCTGGGCAAAAGAGCGAGACCCTGTCTCAAAAAAAAAAAAAAAAAGAAAAAGAAAAAAGGTCCAGAGGCCATTTCCACCTGCTTCTACATTTGATTTAATGATAACAGGTCACTCTGTGGATCCCCACTCTGCTAGTGCCTGTACCTCTGCCTTCTCTTTCAACGTTTGGGGTAGTCCAGGCAGGTATCATTATCCCAGTTCCCACCGGTTTCACCAACCCTGTTGGCACAAGGCGCGGTAGTTACAGAGTCAGGACGAGGCTGGAGGTCAGATGAAGGATGGCGCTGTGGAGGGAGGGTGCCTTCTCATCTGATGTCCTAGCCCCGCTTTCCCATTCCTTTCATGTCTGGCTCCTCCCTGGATTTCTTTCAGAGCCTGCAGGAGCAGTTTGAGCGTGGTGAACAGAGAGGGCCGTGTAGGTGGACGGCCACAGCGTTACCCAAGCAGAAGACAGAACTTACTGAATCTTGAGTCTTCCTCAAGCAGTGCAGGACTCTTTTCAAATTCAGGCTGCTTCTCCTGGCCTTCTCTGTTTCTCATTAACTTTTGCAGGGGCTGCCTGTCTGTCTTCTTTCTTGTTCAGTGCCCTTCTAATCTATTTTCCACGCGGGCCTTCTCCCTGACACAATTTGATTTCCAGGTCGCCAGCAGGCTTCTCTCTGGCTTTGATTTCTGCACTTCTTTCCTGTGCCACATGTCTTTGCCGCACAGATGTGTCTTTGCCGCACAGATGTGTCTTTGCTACCTTTTCACATTTCCTTTAAAGACCCCACAGATGCTTGACAGAACGATGCAGAAATAATGCAGGATGAAAACGCGGTTCTGGGGAGGCTGGTGTCTCAGGCTTGATGTAGGAATGAAGGAAGACTTAGACCTCCTCCCTCAGGGTTCAGGGAAAGTGAAGTACAGGTTTTCAGCTTCTTATGGAGTGGTTTTTGATTTAAATTTTTGATTTCGGGTCCTTCTAGGGTAGACATGTAATGACATGGTTAAGAGGTGCAATGGGGAAGATGGCGGGGCTTACTTTCAGTGAGGGCATGTAACAGATGATCAAATTTCAGCTTCCCACCCTCATCTTCCACCCCACCTCTGTCCCCCTAACCCTGCAAAGCCAAAGGAGAATCAAGCACCCATAAACCAGAAAGAGTTCAGAATTTCATTGATCCACACATTGGGAGATATTGGCCATGTCCTGGTTTTATGATTCTGTATTTTATTAATAACCTACCAGTCATTACCCACGTGTCTTTTGCAAACTTAAATGTCTTCACAAGAACCCAGACCTCTATTTGGGTGAAAATTAGTTTAGAAGCTAAATGGAGGCCAGGCTCAGTGGCTCATGCCTGTAACCCCAGCACTTTGGGAGGCCAAGGTGGGCAGATCACTTGAAGTCAGGAGTTCGAGACCAGCCTGACCAACATGGTGAAACCCGGTCTCTACTAAAAATACAAAAATTAGCTGGGCATAGTGATGCATACCTATAATCCCAGCTGTTTGAGAGGCTGAGGCAGGAGAATTGCTTGAACCCGGGAGGTGGAGGTTGCAGTCAGCCAATATCGTGCCACTGCACTCCAGCCTGGGTGACAGAGTGAGATTCCATCTCAAAAAAAGAAAAA